>PVKE010038542.1:0-15404 GCA_004027555.1 Craseonycteris thonglongyai
AATAAATAAATAAATAAATAAAATAATTTAATACATTTCTTTTCTCTTAAATGACCCCTTGTGATTTGTATTGTTTACAACTAATAACTATGACTTAGATACACAGGAATAGAAGTAGTAGGTTGTTCATAAGAGGACACTTGGAAAAGGTAATATTTCAGAAGAGATACAAATAAAAGGGACCGAAGTAACAGAAATGAAAACAGTAAATAAGAAGGCCTTGAAATAGAAATTAGCTTGATGCATTTTTGGAGCAGGAAGAACATTGGTGTGGTTAGAAACATTCAGCCAGGTAGTCATAGGCAATGAGATCAGGCAGAGAGTCATGAGGGGCATAAAAGATTATGACAAAGAATTGGATTTTATAGTGAGTGTAATAGGAAGTCACTGGAGAGTTTTAAGAAGTGGTTTTATAATATGACTTACATTTCGAAAACTTACTCTTAGTGCTCTATGGTGCTAATTATAGAGAAACCAGAGCAGAAGTGAGAATCACAAGTCAGGAGAGAGAAGATAGTAAATTAAACTAAATTGGAAATGATGAAGGCCATAGGAATAAGGCAGACTCCAGGTATATTTTGAAAGTAGAGATGTCACTTTTGTTTGTGTAGTGGGTGTGCATTGTGAGAATAAGCAATTGGGTGAATTATATTCATTTTCTATGAGTAAGACAGCTAGAGGAGAGGTGTTTTTGTTGTTTTATAATGGGGATGGGGAATAAAAAGCTCAGTTTTGAATGTACTCATTAGACACCTAAATAGAGGTTCCAAGTAAGCACTTTTTAAAATTTCTCTGAGAGTTCAAGGTGAATATCATGTTACAGATATAAATTTTGAGTCACCAGCACATAGGTGGTATTTAGAATCTTCAGATACAAGACAACCCTCTGAGTATTAAAAGGAGACAGGGAATGCCAGAGGGCCATATACTGCGGTGAAACTAAGGAATAGGTACCTGAAGTAGCTTTCTGAAGACCATACAGAAAATAAATGATAGAGTCAAGATCTGAACCTGGGTTTGACTGCCTGCAGAGTCAACACCCGGGACTATACTTTCTTCTTTAATAACATATTTTATCATGATGAAATTTATTATATAAATAAACTCACTTTTATAGTATAAAATTTTATTTTTCTTACAGTGTCAGATGAAAAGTTAAAGTTTAGGTGTATCTTACTAGCATACTAGAAACAATTGATATTCACCAAGTGCAGAGAGGAATGCCATCTTTTAAAAAATGATTTATTGTTTTTAAAGTTGAATCATTTTAATAGTATTTGCTCTGGAGAACTGTATAGAATACCTTGTTTTTCTTAGAACTGTTCAAGTGTATCTAAGAAGATAGACTTTTATATTTATGGTAAAGATACAAGCACAGAAGAAAATTGGGGCACTGGAAGGTGGGTACACATATTCAAAGTTCTTTTCAAGGTCATTAAAATCAAAGAATAACATTTTATATGGCTTTTCTTTCTGGCTTTCGATATAAACTGTTAAAGAGCCTTCAGGAAATTTTTCTCATGTTATAGACTCTGCCTTCTATTCTTCCATTATCTCTTTGTCATACTCATAGTGAAAACTTGGCTCAAAATTGGAACTTTCTATAATTAGTTATTCATTTATTGATTCAACTTACAAAATTATTTTCAAAGACAGTCTATAATGTTTGAAGCTCCATGTCAATTACTATGTTAGTGAGTGCTTGAATTGAATAACAGCTACTGAAAATCCTCCTTAACTGTGGCTTAAACTAGATGGAAGTTTACCTCTTTCATTTATTTAAGAAATCTGGACATGGTAAGTCCAGTGTTATAGTGATATCACAATGCCCAGGAACCAGGCTCATCCATGCTAATGCTTTGCCCTCCATTGATTTTTGATTCCAAGGTGATTATTAAAGCTGGATAGTCCATCCAGTAGAAAAGAGAAAGGGACAATGAAAGGTGCAAATGCATTTCTTTCTTTTAAGGACACTTGCTAGCACTTAGACAGACAATTACTTCTTACAATACACTGAACTTAAATACATGCCACAACAGACTACAGGGAAAACCAGGTTGCAGAGCCTTTATTCTGAGTGCTGAAGGTAAAAGTAAGGGGTTCTATTACTATGGAAAATGGGGGGAATTAATATTTGCTGGTGTTTTAGTTCAAGTTCCCTGGAAAGAAGATTCTGAAATGCAGATTACTTCCAAGAAACTTTATTAGATGTTCTTGGGATCAACACTTAGGAAAGGTTGGGGAAAGGAAGAGTGGTTGTTAGGATAAGTTGAACTACTTTGCAGTCCCAACAAAGACCTAAACCAATCCCATTCAGAATTATGTTTACTTAGAGTGAGAAATTGAGACTTCATATTTCAATTTTGATCACTTGTTGCAGGCTATTGCTGGGAGGAGGTAAGGCACTGGGCAAGATGATGTTTTTCACCTGATATAATTTTCAAAGGTTGACAGTTGAGGGCTGTCTTCCTACAGTTGGGGAGATAAATTCTCATTGCTGAGGAGGGACCGTAGTAAATTACAGGATCTACCACACAGACTGCTAGTAGTATCTGTGTTATGGAAGATAAACAAGGAAATAAAAGCACATCTTGCCTTGGACACATGAGGACTTTATGTTCCAATTACATTCCAAATTGCTCCAACACAAGGTAGAAAGGATTCAGTGTTTAAAGAGAACTACAAATGAAGAGCTGTGGATGTGCAGAAGTTACTTTTCATGTACTCATTTGCAATTCTTATTAAGCACCAACTGTATGTTAGATACTTTGCTAAGCATTATGGTAAATCAAATGAATATAAGATGGACATGTTTCTTTACCATCATGGAATTTAGTGACTCATTTAGAAGAATGATTGAAAACAAGTAAATAAGTGAAATAGCAGCTAGTGGAATATGTAGTAGGAAGGAAATAAGCAGTAAATAAATGACTAATTGTGAATGGTATATTTGAAGAATATCTTCATAAAGAGGGAACTATACAAACTGAGAATTAATGATGAAAAGGTAGCAGCTTGGGGAATAATGGAAAGACAGATTTCTAGGCAGGCAGCCCAAAATATTCAATGACAGAGTGACAAGTTTGAGAACAGGAAGAACACCTGAGTGACTGGGACTTAGGAAGCAAAGAAGATGAGATTAGAGTAGTACGATCTTTCAGAGCCTGAAAATCTGTGTTCTATTTTAGGCACAACAGAAAAGACTGGGATTTAACACACATAAGAACATACATAATCTGATTAAAACTTGACACAAATTACCTTTGGCTGCTGTAAAGAAAGTGATATTTGGGGATTGAAAAAGCTTTGGAAAACTTGACATTACTTTTGAGAACCGTTTTCAACAATTATTTAGTAAACACCAATGTGCCACATTTTAGATATATGGTGATAAGATAAAAAGACAAAATCTCTTGCCTCATAAAGCTTACTTTTTCATAGAGTCTCTGCATTTAATCTTAATCTCTGTCTCTTTTTCCACATACACACAAACATACACTTATGAAAATGTATAGATGAACGGTAACCCATAGATCTTTATTTATTAACTTTTGCTCTTTAGAATACTTATTCTGTTACCTTGTATTAGAGTTATTTGGGATACACACAGACATAACTATATATACACGCATACACACACTAAATTATGCATATATTCTATTTGCTATATATGTATATTATGTATATATGTATATATACATGCTACCGTATATGTAGTATTTATAATACCACATAGATTTTATATTATATAAAATGTTCTGTGTACTAAATTCTGCATTAATATTAGGATTTTTAATATTTTTTGAAAGTTTTGAATAGAAATATTAATTTACTAGAATAATTTATACAGTGTAATCTCAAATTTGTCATTCCCAATACTGTGTATCATGCCAACACAACATTCTCTGTTGAATTCACATCCTTGTATTTATATGTTTCTGTGAACATAATTTTATGTTTTTATTTTAATGAGCAATGATTGTTTTAAATACCTTTGCATTCTTAAAAAAAAATCTGAAAATATATTCATTCAAATATAATTTCTTATGTTAAAAAATAATGTTCAGGTCAAACTTTAGTGCCAAAACAGGAAATAATTTTATTTACCTATGATTAATAATTATTTAGGGGAAGCCGGGGTGGCTCAGTGGGTTAAGCCCTCACTTTGCAGCTCCGGGGACTGAAGGCTGAATCCTGGTCCCGGCCTGTATGGACCCATATGCTGAACTGGGGTGTGCTTCCCATGTGGGAGACTCCCAGTTTGGTTCT
The DNA here is from genome assembly GCA_004027555.1 of Craseonycteris thonglongyai. NCBI lineage: Eukaryota > Metazoa > Chordata > Mammalia > Chiroptera > Craseonycteridae > Craseonycteris > Craseonycteris thonglongyai. Next base: position 4,270 of record PVKE010038542.1, read on the forward strand.
TGTCCCCTCTTTCTACCCCTCCCTGTTCAGCCCTTGGCTCGAAGTGGCGTGCCTCTCATGCAGAAGGCCCCCAGAACAATTCTACCCCATGCACAGCGCACCCTCCCCACCTGTGTGAAACAAAACCATGTCAAAAATTGATGACATACAACTATGGAGACTGCTCTGGGCCCTTCCACTTCTCTGTGTCTCTCTCTGTCTCTGTCAAAAACTATAAAATAATTTTGTTTTAATTGTTTAATGCATTTTATTTGTAATGGAATAATATATTTATAAGACAATTCAGAAGTTTTCTAACCTGATTCTAAATAGGAGAGGCTTGTGGAGCATGGACGGGAGCTAAATGCAATGGTCTTCATGACTTTTATACATTGTATTTGCATAAAAATGTGTGACAGAATTTTGGGTTATTTCATATTAAGAGGTTATTTCATATATGACACTATGTTATGGTTCTACCTGTTTCATAAAAGCAAGGTAACTAATAAAACGCTCTCCTCATTAAAAATAAAGAACATTGTGTTCTATTTGTTATTTTTTATTTTCTAAAGAAAACTTTTTTTTTTTCTCTCTCAAAAGCAGGACATTGAAAACTCACTGAAATTTAGGTACAATGACACTTCCACCCACATGCTGCTAAACTCTCAAAAGGGTTTCAGAGATCTGAGTGTGCTAACATCTGGACAGTGTTTTCAACAATGAGCAGTGTGCTCAGTTGGAAGTCACAGCTGATCAGAGAGAAAAATCTCTCAGGGAGCAAAATACATGTGGGGAAAACTCATGTGTGTGTCTGAGTTCCCACTACTCTGAGCAACAGAGAAGCAAACACCACATATCTATTGATCACCAATCATGGACAAGATTGGGTCTGAGGTATTAAAAAGACAGAAAAGCATAGGGTCCTTCCACCAGCTAACAGAGAAGAATGTATTTACTGGATATAAGCCATGTGACAAATGCGGAAACAGAGGCAGAAGCTAAGTGTAAAAGGATTCAGCTAACTAAAATTTCTCTATGCTCTCAAAAAATTCTGCATGAAACGTGAAGTCCCAAGAACTATTTCTCATCCACTTACAGGAACTGTAATAGAAACTGTAGAATGCTTAAGCAAAGAATTAGAGGAGATTTTATCAGTGAGGAGTGGCTGACTATGAAATGCTCTCAAGAATGCAACCCAAAGCTACAGAAACTGTTAAAAAGCTAGAGCAGATCACCCTAGCTTGCTTTTGTGTGTTTGTTTCTAAATTGTGAAGAATTAGGGCTACATCTCAATGCATAAAATGTATATAGTATGCCTCTTTTTGATACTGGCATAAATATTATTAATTAACGAAATATAATACTGTACCATCAAGACTTTTGAGAACTCTCAGAAAGGCTTACTTTACGCAAACACCTCAATCAGTGGTGCCTAACTCTCTAGTTTAGATACACTTTTTAGTAAGAGCTCTAAGGTCCTATGCAACACTAAAAGGACACAAGTCTGCTGTGGGTCAGTGCCCTCAGGCATCTTAGTTTCTTGGTCTCTGGGCTTCTGTTGCTAGGCATCCAGAGAGAATAATGGCAGGGCCTTTGAAAGGGTGCTTTCCCTTCCCTGCCCCACTTAAGCTCCTGTTTCTTTGGTTCTGAAAATAAGAGAATATTTGGAGGCAGCCTAACTACAGACCAGTAGTTTTCACTTGTCATCTAGTTTATATCAATAGGCAAAGTATATGAAGGTAAGTGCTACCAATGATTTTTAAAAATTAAATTCTGCATGAAAGAATTTTCTTTTTTTAATAGAAGTTTGCTGGTGTTACTTCTAATGAGATTATGGGTCTATTTTGTGTATTAATAGTACTTTGTGGAACATACAAGAATATATCTTTTAAAAGCATTAATTTTGCTTTAAAACGTATGGCACTTATCATAATCCATTATGACAGTGTGCATAATTAATTAGGACAGTGTGTGTAGAAAATCTTTTAGCAGAATTTAACAATGTATGTGAAAATAGCCTAAAGAAAGCATTTATGTTGAAAATTGTTATGCTATTACCACTTATGGAACAGTCAATTTTTCAGTTATGCCTTCAATTAATAGACTAAATCATCTACTAAAGCAACAGACTATATATTGTGAAACTACTAATCTTTTGAACATAGTGTATTGCTGCTTTAATTTTACAGAAATTCTGAGTGCCCTGTATATAGGAAACATGGGGAAGGACGTTCATGCATTTGAAAATACGACTGCTTTCTTTTCATTTGAAACCAAGCTCTGTGTTTACTGTTCCTGCTGGGGTTTTTTTTGTGTGTGTGTGTTTTAAATATAACAGAAATTGTCTTCTGTGTCAACAAAAACTAAGAATGTATATTAATATATGAGATCAGGTTCACCTGGAGAGAAGTTTTATTTATAAACCCCAGAGCCAAAGAACCTGGGCTCAAATGGCAGTTCTGTCACTTTTCAGCTTCCATACTTTGGGCAGTTTGAATTTTCAGTAAAATAGGGATTATGAGTCACAATGTCATGCGTTGTTGGAGATATTAAATAAAACAATGTAGTTCATATGCCACTTACTATAATGCTTAGCACAGAATTAGTGCACAGTGAGCTAACAATTATTATAATTATCAGAAAGCAAACCAGTTTTTATCTGTGCTCCTATTGTCTTAAGAAGCATGAACTTGGAAAATTTATAATCTGTCCAATGAGAATTTATAGAACAGGTTAGCTACATAGAAAGCTTTCTAATGCTAAAAGTAAGAATAGTTGTGTCTTAGAGCTGAAAGTAATTCAAAGAGTGTTGGGTCCAAGCTTTGCTATGACAGGAGGACAGAAAATATATGGGAAATTAAGTATAGAATTGATAAGGTATAGCTTTGCTTTCTTGATACGGTAATATTCCAGCTTTTACCAATATATTAATTTACATTGTATGAAACAGTTTCATATATACCGACCCATATAATTATCAGAAGAAGAATACAGAAGAGAAAACTAGACATAAATATAGTTTTAATGAAAATAATTGAAGTCTGAGGAGTTATGGGGTCCCACAAAAATATGAGAAAAACTAACATGTTATTAATTAGGGTGGTTAGATGCATTCAGGAGAAAGCATTATCTACTGGGATTAAGGAACAAAAGCATTGATAAACTAAGGAAAAGACATTTGTTGGCTGCTTCAATGCAAATCTGGAGGATTGCTTTGCCTATTTTCATAGAAATGTTTTGAGTGGATAATTTTCTTTACTCTTTAATTGAAGCAGTGATGCATGGATTTGCATACGGTAAAATAAGCAACAAACTGTAACTGCCAATGGAGGCAACTTCTTAATTTTATTGGAGTGTTAGCTAGTATCTTGAAAGTTTAAATTCCAATCTGCCAAATACATACTTCAGAACTAAAATTTCTTTTGTACATTTGAAGCAAGCACATTTGTAATGCATTTCTTAAATTTCAGAACTGCTTATTCTAAGGTATTAAAGTACTCTAAGGAAATTTGGCTGTTTTCTAATCATGGTATATGAAATCTCCAAAATTTGAGAATTAAAAGTGAATGTACTTGTTTTGCTAAAATGATTTTGTCCAACTGTAAAAGCAATTTTTCTCATTTTGTGTGAATACTAACAAGTATATGAATTATCGAGACAGGAATTTCAATTAAAGATGTTTTGTGTTTATCAATGTTGTCCATGATGAATGTAAGATGTCTTATTCTAATCAGCACTTGAGTACAACTCTACTAATGGCTTGTTTAGCAATGATTAATATTTTTATTCAGTTAAGTGCTATACACTTTCTTCAATCCATTGATATATTTTTGCAAGTTATATACTGAATCTATTTCTGCAGGGCTACCTGGGATACCTTTCAATGTATCAGTATAATTTAGCTTTCGAGAACTAAAAAGTGACAATACAGCTAATGAAGGGAGCTGAGAGTAAGTTATGCATTGTGAGTTATGAATCACAATTACTGAGAACACTTCAGATAAATATAAAGTGCTTTGTGAGCTATTTTTGTTCCAATTATAAATACTTGTTTACAACATCTGGTCATTTTCTAAATGTATCACTAACAACAGTTGTCAGCAGTGAGGATATCTCTAAATTTTAGTTATTTATTTAAATTAGGATCATATATTAACCACTTTCCTGCTGCTTAAGAAAAGTAAGCCTCTCAGAAAGATTACTTTCATATTTTGGTGATGTCTATATGTTGTAATCACATTTCAAGAGAATGATCCTACTTCGTTAATTATTGTAAGTAGTATGGGTTCTTCATTTTACTACTTTAAGTGCCTTTTGTCATGGTAAAAAAAATTGTTGGATTGTTATTCAATGCTTTATTATTAGGTTTTATTGTTTCTGTCTTTTTTTAAATCCGTATTTCTGATATTTAATTACCTTTTTAATTGCTAAATTTATAATTAGGGTGCCGTTGGTTAGTAAAAATTATATAGGTTTCAGGTGTACAATTCTATAGTACTTCAGCTATGTGTTACAGTATGTGCTCCCCACCCAGAGTCAGCTTTTTTTCCACCATATAGTTAGCTCCCCTCCATCCTTTTCCACCACCCTCCCCTCTTACCCTCAGGTAACCACTAAACTATTAACTATGTCTACGAGGTTTTATTTCTCAGTTGCTTTCAGTTTTCTATTCCACAGATGAGTTAAGTCATCTGGTTCTTAGCTTTTTCTGTCTGGCTTATTTTGCTTAGCATGATGATCTTAAGTACGTTTATCAATATTATTAGGCTTAACAGTAAATATAAAAATACACATGTTGTTAGAAACAGTACTTAGTGTTTTTGGTCCTTTAATAAAATTAGAATAAATCTGAGCTCCTAATTTAACAGAGTTTAGAGGTTTTAAGAGAATGTATATCAAGACAGGTATAGAAAAACCACTGACCTGGTTTTAGAAAACCTGGATTTTTGTCCTGATTCTAACAGTGATTTTCTTTTCTTTTTTTTTTTTTTAACATTTATTTTATTGTTTGAGAAAAGGTAAGAGAGAGAGAGAGAGAGAGAAATGGGGAGGACCTAGAGTAGTTTCCATATTTGTACATCACTAGTTCTGACATGGTTTCATTCCACACATGTGAATGTGAGGCTGTGTGAAGTGGAAACCCAACAGTTGGCTCCCACATGGGAGCCAAGAATCTTCACCTCCATACCATCTTGGTGGTTATCAGTTGTGCTACAGCTCAACACATGGGTCTGCTTGGCATGGCGTGTTATTAATATTCTTACACAAGTTTTGTGTGTGTGTGCATATTTTTATTTCTCTTGAATAAATACCTCAATGTAAATTTCCTTTATTATGGTGAGATGCGTGTTCAACTCTATGATTACCACACAGTTCCCCTAAGTGGGGGTACCATTTTGTATTTCTACCAGAAACACCTAAGTTCTGATTGCTTCACTCACTTCTGACATTTGGTATTAGGAGTCTTTTTTAATTTTAGTTCTTTTGATTATTTTGAAATGGTATCTAATTACAGATGTTCCTTGACTTACCTGCCAATAACTTCAGGGTAAGTTGAAAATATTACAAGTTGGAAATGTATTTAATACATCTCACCCACCAAACATCATAGTTCAGCATAACCAACTTCAAACATACTCAGAACCCTTACATTAGCCTTCAGTGGAGCAAAATCCTCTAACACAATGAGTACACTGTAGTATCGCTTGTTCACCCTCATAATTGTGGGTTGACTGGGAGCTGAGACTTGTTGCTGCTGTCCAGCATCATGAGAAAGTGTCTACCACATGTTTCTAACCCAGGAAAAGATCAAAATGTGAAATGTGGTTTCTACTGAATGCATAATGTTTTGTACCACTGTAAAGTCAAAAAATCTAAATTTGAGCCATCGTGAGTCAGGGATGGTCTATATAGTTTTAATTTCTTTGCCTTTCTCTAATAACTGAAAATGCTGGGCACATTATTTATTTATTTTTATTTATATTTTATTTTATTTTTTTGAACTGAACTGGGGCCTCACTGCATTCGGGAAGCACACCCCAGTTCAGCATGTGGGTCCGCCTGGGCCGAAGCCGGGATTCGATCTTTGGTCCTCGGGGCTTCAAAACGAGCGCTTAACCCGCTGAGCCATCCCGGCTTTCCCATGGGCACATTTTTATGGGTATGTTAGATATTTGTATATCTTCATTTGTTATGTGTTGCTCAAGGCTTTTGATTATTGTTTTATTATTGATTTTAGAAATTAATTTTACATTCTGGATGGGTAATTTGTTCAAATATCTAAATTTTTATAATTTTTACTCAATGACAAACTTGCTGTTCATTTTCTTGTGTCTTTTGATAAACTGAAGTTTTTAATTTTGAAGATGTTCAATGTATCAGTTTTTTTTATAGTGAATGTATTTTGTCTTATCAAAGAAATCTTTCTCAACACCAAGATGATGAAGATATTCTTTCACATTGTTGAAGGTTGTAGTTTAGGTATTCTATTTAGTCCATGATTCATCTTAAATTAATTTGGGGTTTGAAATGTATTAAAGATGAAGCTTATTTTTTTAATTTACATATTTATTTGCTATAGTATATTTTATTAGTAAGACTTTTTTTTCATCACTGAATTAACTTGGTACTTTTGTCCAAAATCAATGTGTCTTAATATCTGCATTCATTAGTTTCTTCCAGAATTCTATTTTGCGAACACTCTCTTAGCCTTACTTTATTAGGAACACCAATATCACACTGTTCTGAATACTATGACTCGTCTTGACATCAGGTAGTGTGAGCCATTCAATTTAATGTTTTTGGAAAAGTGCTTGACTATTTTAGATTCATTGTATTGTGAACTTGTCTAAATTCACTGATTAGTAGTTTTTCTTTTAATTTTTGAGGCTTACATAGAGTTTCTATGTACTTGGCTATGCCATCTCTATATAACCATTTACTTTTTCCTTTCTCGTCATTTTAGTTATTTCTTTAGTTTGTCTTGTTGCGATGGCTAAGATTTCCAACATAATAATGAGCAGAAGTTGCAAGGACAAACAGTTTCACTTGTTCTTTATATTAGGGGAAAGCATTCAATGTTTCATCATTAATAAAGATATCTGTAAATTGTTTTTTGATGCTTTTCTATTTCTACTCTGCAGAGATATTTTAATATTAACTAGTATTTAATTATCAAATGATTTTACTGTATCTATTTAGATATATGCACATACATTTTTTTCTTTAATATTTTCGCTAATATAGCAAATTTTTAAAAATTGCTTGGTTTCTGAATGTAAACCAACTGTGAATTCTTAGAATAATCCCCATGTGGTCATGATAAATAGCCTTTAATGTAGTGCTCTTATTTAGAATATTTTTGTTTTCATGTCCTTGAAGGCTATGAGCCTGTGGTTTTGTTCTTGAAAGATTTGGTTTTATAATATTTATTATTAATATATTTTGGCCCCATGAATTTTGTTGGGATGTATTATCTCTTCTATATTTGAAAAGAGTTTGTGAAGACATGATATTTGTTCCTTAAATATTTGAAAAATTTTCTAGTGAAGCTATCTGGGCCTGGAATTTACTTTGTTAGAAAGTTTTTATTTTGGATAAGATTTTTAGTTATTTTTTCTATTAATTTTAGTAAGCTTATTCAAAAGAATATATCGATTTTATTTAAATTGTCAAATACATTTCCACGTGGGTCTTATGGAGACAAAATATTTCAGGTTTTGCCTATTAAGACGCCTTTATTTCACCTTTACTTTGAGTAATACTTTTACAAAATATAGAATTCTAAATGAACAGTTTGTGTTCTCCTTTGAGTACTTAAAAATTGTCATTTGGGGAAGCTGGGATGGCTCAGCGGGTTAAGTGCTTGCTTTGCAGCCCTGGAGCCCAAGGATCAAATCCCGGCCCCGGCCCATGTGAACCCATATGCTGAACTGGGGTGTGCCCCCAGTTCAGTTCTTGCCAGGCCTATGTGGGAGGTTCCCGGCCCAGTTCCTGCCCTGCACAGCCCCATGCACCCTGTGAACTGAAACTATATGGAAAACTGTGTCAACTATGGAGACTGCTCTGGGCCTTCCCACTTCTCTCTGTCTGTCTCTCAGTCATAAAACAATGAAAATAAATCTTAAAAAAAAAAAAAAGTCATGTTATTGTCTTCTGTAATTCATTATATTTAACAAAAAGTCAGACATAATTGCTGTATCCTTTATGTAATCTCTCTCTTTTTTTTTAAACTGAGTGCTTTTAATATTTTCTTTTTATCTTTGGTGTTTTAGGATTTTACCTAGAATATACCCACGTATAATTTCCTTCTTGGGGTTTTCTGTACTTGATTGTTTGGGTTGATGTGTTCCATCAATTTTGGAAAATTTTTATTTGTTATCTTTAAAATTTTACCTTTTACCCTAATCTCTCTTTTTTCTTTATTTTTCTCCTTTATTTATTTCAGTTTTATGTATTTTAAATCATATGAACATTTCCCACAGATCTCAGACACTTTTTCTTTGTTCTGCATATTTATCTATTTTGTGTGTTTCAGTTTGAATAATTTTTTTTGACCTCTTCAAATTAACTGATGCTTTCTTTGATATTTCCTGTATGCTACTAAGCTTATCAAGTCTATTCTTTATTTGTGTATTTTTTATTTCTAACATTTCAGTTATTTTTTTTATAGTTTTCATTTCTGCTAAAATTCCTTTGTGTTTAAGATGTGTTGCCTGTTTTCTCTACCACATTTTATCACAGCTATTTTAATAGTTATTTTACACCATCTGCCTGATATTTCTAATATATAGGTCTTTCTGGACTTGTCTTTTCTGATGTTGTCTTTCCTGACCATGAGTCACATTTTGACTTAAAATTTCTTCATTTGTCTCATAGTTTTCATTACATGTTGCATTATGTTTAAAATAACTGTGGTAAACATTTACCTCAGAGAACAGCATAATCTCTTTTCTCATCAGGCCTCTAGTGTGGCAGCAGATCCCACCAATTTGTAGTCAAACTAGGTCTAATCTAAACTAAAGTTGATGCAGCTTAAATTGATTTTAACTCACCACAGGTATAAAATATTGTGAGAGCATGATCAAGATTTTACTTTCAACTGAGCTTGAGATCTGAGCGCAGGTAAAGGCTCCAGAGAGTTCTTTATACTTTACAATATAGAAAGAAAAGGAAAATGCTCTGCTTTTGTGTGCTATAACTTAAGGCCTAAAGTCAAGACGCAATTTTGTGTCCTGCCTTGACATGTGAAACCCGGAAGGCCTCCACTGGCCTAACCACAATTTCCCGTCTCCATTCTGCTCCAGTGGATAAGGTTCCCCAGACAAATAATCTTCTTATCAAGGGCTCCAGGCATAATTTGTACTTACCCATGAGTAGTGGGTTTCAGCTCCCTGCCAGCGTATAGTGTTATTTAAACAAGCCAATCACATCTCTGGTGGGAGTCAGGAGGCAATCCACACTCTTGATATGACAAAGCCTGCCTCCCACAGCCCCTAGTTGCTCACTCTGCTCCTGAGTACAACCCCTGTTTGGCCCTATGTGGTAAGTGGTGCCCCCCCGCCCCCATCCCCAGGGCTGGGATTATATGTATAAACTGCTCTCAATCTCATCCCCCATAACCACAGGGTGGTAATTCCTCCCTCCCCAGCATGGTGAAGAGAAGGTTATTATAAAACATTGTGGGAGATTTCTTATTTTACAATAAGGAATTATTTTTTTAAAATCTCTGCTGACTTCTCTCTTTTTTTCTCAGACCCACTTTTGGATTTCTACACCATGGAAGACATCCCTCTAATCTCTTGCTTTATCTCTAGTCTTTGGGGGACCATTAAACTGTACTAAGTGAAGGCCTGGCATGCCTCAAAGTTATTTTTTTCTTTTAGTTTTCTTGCCCTTTATTCAGTCTTTGGAGGGCTATGACAGTGATTGAGTAAAACCTTTTTTTTTTTTTTTTTTGTTACAGTTGACATTCAATATTATTTTATATTAGTTTCAGGTTTACAACATGGTGGTTAGACATTTATATCATTTATGCAGCAATCCACCCTCTTATTTTGGTACCTGTCTGGTACCATACATAGTTGTTGCAACATTATTATTTATAAACTCTATGCTGTACTTTACATTCCCATGTCTATTTTGTAACTATCAATTTGTATTTTTTAATCTCTTCAACTGTTCTCTGTATCTATGGGTCTGTTTATGTTTTCTTTATTCATTTATTTTGTTCTTTAGATTTCGCATGTGAGGTCATACGCTATTTGTCTTTCTCATATGCTATTTCTCATTCTGATTTACTTCACTCGGCACAAAACCCTCTAGGTCCATCCATGTTTTTCAAATGGTAATATTTCATTCTTTTCTGTGCCCAGTAATATCTCATTGTATATACACAGCCCATCTTTATCCAATCATCTATTTATAATAGCCAAGATGTGGAAGCACTTCAACCCAAATGCCCATTATGGGATGCCTAGAGGCTTCTTGATGAAATTTGTGGTCCTATGTGGAACTTTTCTGACACTATCCTTGGGGCTGAGACACCTTGCTGCAGAGTTATAAATCAGGGAGATAGAAGCTATCCTTTCCACCTTTGCTGACAAGGGTGAGACTAGGACCAGATTCCTTTTTTTTTCCTGTGGTGTTAAGTGGGAGTAAAGCAGTTATCTCCTGAAAAATTTTATGTCTTTTTAGGCCTACCACTGCTGTTCTTTGGCTCTTCTTGAGGCTTTTATTATTTGTACTCTTGACATTTCTAGTTTGCCAAAATTTTCGGTACCCAGTCTGAGAGATCTAGCAAAAAGAAAATCCAGAGGACTCGGTGCTGTATTGTTCCTCGGGTCTGCTAGCCAGTCCACTAGTCAGTGCTTTCTGTTCTCCACCTTTCACTCTTCTTATGCTTATTTTAAACATAGTGTCAGGAGTTTTAGATGTACTTACCAAGACAAATAAGGAAAGTACATCTATGCCCTAGTTCCAGAAGATGAAGTAAGTCATGTGTAATAATAATCACTTGCTGGCCAGACTTAAATTTTCATTAAGAAGATTAAAATATGATTATTTCTAAAATGTTCAATAGAAATTAAAGACTTTTAAATTAACTCTTTTATTTTAATTGTATTATTGTACTTAAAGGAAAAATATAAAATAAGCAA
>PVKE010038543.1:0-15397 GCA_004027555.1 Craseonycteris thonglongyai
GACCTGATTCTGGGAGCTGGGCACATAATGCGATGCATGGGTGATGTGATGTGGAGTTGTCCATTGGGAAATTGTCTGATTGTTACCAACCAATGTCACCCCATTAAATTTAACAATAAAAAAATAAATAAAATAAATAAATAAATAAATAAAAAGAAAAGGAAAACAGCTATCAGGAAAGAGAGGAATCTTATCATCGTGGTATATTTTTCAGTGCCCGGCCAGCAGAATAGAGAACCAATTTATGATGTGGCAAACAGAGGCATTACTCAACACAAGAGTTAGAAATCTAAGAAAATACAGAGCAAACACTAAGAGAAACCCGAGATAATAACTACAGAACAGAGCTACCATCCTCAGTCTGGGAAAACAAAAACAAGACAGGGTTATAAGAATCCAGACACACACAGGAGGGACCCCGAGAAATGTGCTCAGACAGTTGTGGGGAGCCCCATCTGTCTTGCTATACTTCTGAGGAGTCCCTGGGGCTGGGGCTGCAGTTAGCAAAAGAACATGGGGACTGGTGCGAATTGCCACTGGTGGGACTGACAGTGACTGGAATGGGAAAAAATTGAGATGTCCCATTTTTCTCTCCCCCCACCCCGCCCTAAGGATAAAACCTTCCTGGAAGCCATCTGGTAATGCAGCCTGGGAGAGATCCCTGGCGGGAGTCACAGCCCCAGCTGCAGCATCACAATGTGTAAGGGAAGGAAAATGAGTTGCTAAAGAATTGAGCTAATGACCAGTTCATGTGGTTTGTCTGGAGATGAGATTAAAAATGGTGAAGGGCTTTGCTTTTTCTATTTCAGTGGAATCTTTTATGAGACTGTATCCACATTGTACCTGAAATTTTATAATTAAAAAAAATAATAAAAGAAAGCTTCAATTTGACTATCAAATGAAGTATATTTACATTTGTCCAGTACATTTATGAAAGAAATAGAATTGTTTAAGATGCTATTTTCTTTCATATTACGAAGTGCCTTATGTTAATGTGTTGTAGAGCATGAAGAAATATTTCAATAATTGTCATTTAAAACAGTACCTTTTATATTCAAATGTGTTCTAAAAATAGAAAATGCAAAATTGCCATTGTTGAAGTTTGTCAAAGGACTATAAATTTGCTAGACATGGGTCATGAGAAGACAAAGCCAAGACACTGAGCCAAAGGGACCTGGCCCTGAAATTCTTCTCCAGCCCTTATGGGTTGGGCAAGTGGCTTCATCCTAAAAAGATTCCATCGCTTCATCTATAAAATGAGGAAAACATTTCCAGATAAAAATATGGCAGCATCTTAAGTGAGAATAAACAGTTGCTATTAAAAAGAACACAAAATAATAAGAAATATAGAAATAATTGGTTGGAAAGGGTTGAAAATTACTCAAACAGATAAATTTTTCACCTAAGATGTCTATTTCTCTAAATCTGGGCTCATGGTACAGCTTTTCCTAAATGGTACAGCTTTTTCAGTAGTAACAATCGAGCACTTGTTATTCGAGATTTGATGCTGTTATGTGAATGTGTAACTCGTGGAAGGTATGTGCTGGATGCTGTGCGAATCTCTGAGAAAAGCCCAGCTGGTAGGCTCAAATGGCAATAAACCCAAGACACCGCTGGCACACACACAAGCAAAGTGTGTTCTTGGCTTTGAGGCTGCCATTGCTATTTGCAGAGACTAGTAATGTTTGCCTGATTCCAAGGCAAAAGGAATGACTTCAGTCTTTGTTCAAATTTCAGCTTGGATTGCTGTACATAAATCAAGTTTTTTGGTTTGCTGACATTGTTTCCCAGCCCTGCACAACTCTGTCATGTTGTTTGAGGCTTGGATTTCTGTTTCATTGCAACACTTTTCCACTTTGTAGCTACACCAATGCCTTGTTGAATTAGGGTGTATTTTCTTAAATATCACTAGAAATGTTGGCAAACCTAGGCACATGTTTTAGTCATTCACCCATTTCTTCCTTAATTAAAACATTTATTTTCTTCTTTTTTTTTTTTTTTGAGTAACATGTTTGATGATATAGATATAAAGATCAATAAAGCAAGATACTTGCCCTCAAAGTGTCTAGAAAAGGAAACAGAGAAACGGGAAACTAAAATACAGTGAAAAGGGTTGTAAGCAAAGAGGCTTCAGACCAGTAGAGAGGACGGAACTCGGTTTTATATTCATAACAAATCCAGAAGTTTTTGAAATATAAATGTTAGATGCTATCTACTTCAGGACCTAAGGCATCTCTAGCTAATTTCACATTCTCCAGAAAAGCCTCACCCAAATCCCATTGGCTTTTACGTATATGGCCATACGTTCATGTGTGTGTAGGTGTCTGCCTGTGAGTCATTGCTATTGTTATATTGTTGATATTGTTGTGTTGCTTTTGTTAATGTTTTCCTCTATATTCTTTGCTACATAGATACATGAACTTGTCAACAGCTCTTCACCCTGTACTATTAGAGTAATCCCGGGTCATGTGAAAGGTTCCCCTTGAATCAGACCTAAGTCATCAACTTACACATCAACATTCTATTACTAATTCAGTGCAACAGTACAATTTGCAATACCTTTTTCAGACAAATAGTTTCAAAATAAACCGAATCTGAAACATGAAGAGGTGTACTGACCTAGTTCAGGGTTTCTCAAGCTCTGTACCATTGACATTTTGGGCCAGATAATTCTTTGTTGTGGAAGGTTGCCCTGTGCATTGTAGGATATTTAGCAGCATCTCTGCCTTCTACCCACTGGACGCCAGTAGCATTTTTCCTCTCAAGTTGTGACTGTCAAAAATATATCAGGCAAATATATGTCAGTGACTCAAAACAGTAGTGACTTGCAGATTGTAGCGATATTTGAATAGTTCTGGCATTATTTGCTAGGATTTTTCAATTCCTGATAAGGCTCTAATTGCGAATGGATCTTAGATGAGGATACACAAAAAACAAACAATTATAGATTAAAGCTATAAATTATTGAGTATCTGCAATCCAGCAGAAAGAGCAGCAACTGATTTACATGATAGTATTGTACTCTCAGCAATTACTATGTGTCCATTGAATAAGAGTTTTATGTTATCTTACTTAATTCTCACAATAACCCTACAATGTGATGCCATCTTTATTCTAGTGTTGCAGATAAGGAAGCTGAGGTTTAGAAAAGTTAAATTGGAACTTCTAGTCAAAATGGTAGATGATCTGACATGGAAAACCAACATCATCTACTACTACAAAAACATAGAAATGCTAGATTCAGGGGGGTAAAGATCAGCTTTTAATTTAATAGTAAAGATTCAAACTAAGATATATAATTCTGCAGGAGTCAGAAAGGAAAAGGGAATACGCAATAGTAACAGGATATTAAAATCAGATGGCTGTGATGGAACCACTGGGATATGAGATACTAATAATCCAAAGAGAAACTGAAAGACTCACTGCATAAAGTCAGGAGTCAGAAAAATTCCTTTGGCAAAACGGAATGATGTAAAATGAATATGAGCCATCTACCCTGACCTTGAATTAAAAAGTCTACCTCAAGAAATAAGATTCCCCAACCCCAGCCTATATCTAGCAAACATGTGAGATCCAAATTCCTTTATTATTTGCATGGAGACCTTGAGATAAAAACTACCATAAAAGCCTCCAGAGAATGAGTGTATATATAGAACTATGTCAGAGGCAAGGATGAAATTATCAATAAGATCACTTCCATAAATCATAGAAAAGACGAAACCCCAACTTTTTTATCAAAAGTGAGCTGACAGGGAATGCCAGGAAGGCTCAGTGGGTTGAGAGCTGACCTTCAACCCCGGGTCCAAGAATCAGACCCATATGCTGAACTGGAGTGTGCCCTGGTTCGGTTCTCTCTGGGGCAAGGTTCCCATGTGGGAGGCCCCCAGTTTGCCTCCTACCCCAGGCATTCTTCCCAGGTAGGAGACCCCAAGCAGGAACATGCCTCCCATGAAGGAGGCCCCTGGCCCAGTTCCTGCCCTCCACAGCCCCATGCCCACCTGTGGAATGAAACTATTTCAAAAACTAATGATGTACAACTATGGAGACTGCTCTGAGCCCTCCTCCTTCTCTCTGTCTCTCTCTGTTTCTCTCTCTCTCTCTCTCTCTCTCTCTCTCTCTCTCTCTCTCTCTCTCACTCTTTCTGTCAAAAACAATAAAAATAAATCTTTAAAAAGGAAAAAAGAAAAACGTTAGCTGACAAAAATTATAAAGTGCATAAGAAAATACAATGTCATGAGTAGTCAGCAGAGACTAAAGAATTATCAGTAACAAAACAAACAAAGAGATTAAAATAATATAATTGTTATTTTATAATATACAATAAAGGGGGAAATAAACAAAACCATAAAGAGTATTATTAAAGACAGATGTGGAAAATATAAATTATTAAAAGAAAATTAGTCAGTGAAATTTAAAAAAAAATATTTTTTTTAAGTACTTAGTAGGTAATAAAAGATTTCCCTGAGAAAAGAATCCCTGAAGGAACATAGCTTTTAAGGAATCATCCAGAACACAGTGTAAGGAAATACAGAGAGAAAAATATGAGAGGTAAAGAGACACAGAAGATTAAAAAGTAAATTTCAACACACATTTAGTAGCACACTAGAGGAAGAGAAATGGAAGAATATAAGAGAGTAAATATTGGAAAAGATTTTGACTGAGAAATTTTTAGAAATGCAAAAAGGTGTGGGAAGGCGTGAGTCATCAGAGAAACTAAACAACTAAACATGAATCTAACCACTATGTTATATACTCAGGGGTGTCCAAACTTTTGGCTTCCCTGGTTCACATTGGAAGAAGAATTATTTTGGGCTACACATAAAATATACTAACACTAACATTAGCTGATGATCTAAAAAAAAAAAAAAATCACAGAAAACCTTATAATGTTTTAAGAAAGTTTACAAATTTGTGTTGTGCCACATTCAAAGCCATCCTGGGCCACCTGCAGCCCACCGGCCACAGGTTGGACAAGCTTGTACTACATCCTCACAAAAACTTAAAATGTATAACAACCATTTATGTATATCTACTATTAGCAGGTCACTTTACACCAGTGCTTCTCAACTGGCAACAAGTTTGACCTTCAGAAAACATTTGGCAATGTCTATAGACAGTTTTGGACCTTCACAAGTACAGGGTGATGGTGGCAGCTGATATTAATGGGTACAAGCCACCAATACTGCTAAACACCCTACCGCACATTGGACAGCCTTCACAAAAAGAATTATCTGTCTCAAAATGTCAGTAGTTGTGAGGCTGAGAAACTCTGCTTTACATATATCGACACTCATATTTACAAACCAATGGTAGGTAGATATTTTTCCTGATGACACGGGTATAGAAGAGTTTAAGTAACTCGCTCAATCCTATGCAGCTAGTAAAGGGTAGAGCTGGGACTCAAGTCCATGTTGGTCTCCTCATAAAACCCATGGTCTTCAAATTGCATTTTTATTTACAAGAGTCCAGATTAACAGAGACTGTTACTGTGAATGTGTAAAGTAGGTGCCACGAAATAGCACGCACAGGAACTGACCACTCTGTTCGAACAACTGCACTCTGACGTGGTAGCTCTGAGGATTAGCACAACAGACTTGCTTTTCTCATGCTGCACCTGCTCCAGCTTTGTGTGTATTCATGTCCCACCGTGGGAAAGAGGTGGAGGCAGTTTTGTGTTCCTTTCAAATACCAGTGCCTATAATGAACATTCACTACCATGCTAACACCCTCGGCTAGTACACCTACTGCTAGTGGCCTAAAATTTTAAACCTACTGAGCTTCTAAGGACTTTCTGGGCCACCTAGACTTAAATCCACTTCTCGATGAGACAACATTGACTTGTGAATATTTTGTACTCACATTCTTACATCAAAAGTGTCCTCCAGATGGTCTGTTTCTTGTTGGCTCAGGGAAACACACATGCATAAGTCAGCAGCAAATTTGCTAGCAGGACACCACATTTGGAATCAAAATGATACATTGACATGGCCATGCTGTGTTCCCCAGATACAGTTTGATCTCCTAAATCAGCAAAACTCATTTAAACATGAGCAGTCTAAATCTTCCATTCCAAACATCTTCTAAACATTACATTCATAAATGGTTTTCCATCAGATAAGTAGTTTATTACTCTGCATAGAAAGTGCATGTGTTCTTGTCATTATGAATAGCTCATGATTCTCACAAGAAGTGTAAGTTCAAGCAGCACAGATACTATGGTGGTGGCATCATTTGCGATCGCCCACCTTGGAGATGTCTCTGTGGCAGCTGGTGGTGCAGGCCGCCTGTCTGGACATTCAGAGGCCTGGCCCGCCGCTGCGGCCTCAGTGCCCACGGTTGTGGCAGGCACGTTAGGACAGCAGAGGCATCCTTTGGTTCCTGCCGCCCCAGGAGCCTGGGCTCAGTCTGTCTCCCTCACACCCGCTGCCCTCCACACCACTGCATCTCGTCCCTGGGCTTCGGCCCTGGGCTTCGGCCCGGCATCTCCGCTCACAAAACTTGACTCAGGATCTCAAACCTGGAGACCTCACCTTCACCAAGATGGAAGGTTATCCTCATTGGCCAGCTCAAGTAGATAAAATTCTTAATGGACCTGTAAAACCACCCGCAAACTACCCACGTTCTGTTTTGGAAGTCATGAGACTGCTTTTTTAGGCTCAAAGTGTATATTTCCTTACTCAGAAAATAAGGCAAAGTATGGAAAACCAAATAAATGAAAAGACTTTAATGAGAGTTTATGAAAAATAGCCAACAATCCAAAAAGTGAAATTTTCAAGTCAAAGGGCAACAGCTAAACAAGCACATAAATGCATCCTCTGATGTTGAAGTTGAAGAAAACGAAACTTGTGTTTCAAAGGAAGATGCGGACCATGATGAGAAATCCAGCAATGAGGATGTGACTAAAGGAACTGACATAACCACTCCAAAAGCTGCCAGAGGACGAACAAGAGGAAGGCAGAAAGTGAGTAGAAACCTAGGAGGTAGGAGTAGTGGCGACAGAACCAGCATCTGTTCGACTAAAACTGCATCCTAAAAGAAGATGACCTGCAGCTACAGAAGTCAAGATTCTAAAACCAAGAGGCAGACCTGAAAAAGACAAAAGTCAGGAAAGGGGACAAGAACAAAAACAATGTAAAGAAAGCCAAAGGGAAGAAAAGCCAAAAATAAATAAATAAAATAAAATCCATACAAAAAAGAAGGAAATGGGGAAGCCAGGATGGCTCAGCAGGTTAAGTGCTCACCTTACAGACCCAGGGTCTGAGAATTGAATCTGGGTCCCAGCCCCTGCGAACCCATATGCTGAAGTGGGGTGTGGCCCCCAGTTCCGTTCTCACCGGGGTGAGTTTCCCACATGGGAGGACCCCTGTTCGGCCCCCAGCTCATGGGGGTGTGCCTCCAATGTGGAGGGAGGCCCCCACCTGGTTCCTGCCCTAGGCAATCCCCACCCACCTGTGTAGAATGAAACTGTTGGAAACTGACGATGTACAACTATGGAGACAGTTCTGGGCCCTCCCCCTTCTCTCTGTCTCTCTCTGTCTCTGTCTCTCTGTGTCAAAAACAATAAAATAAATCTTTTTTTAAAAAGAGGGAAGAAAGAAGTTGAATCAAAAAGGAAAAATTTAGCTAAAACAAGGTTTGCTTATACATCAACCTCTTATTCTGAAATGGAAAGAGATGATCAAAAAGCTGAAAAGGGTGAGTGCGCAGGTGCAGCCGGGGGGCCCGGCTGCCGCTCCGGAATCTCCGCTCCAGTTTGCAGTGCGTTCTGAGCCGCTGCCACGGCTGCCTATAAGCTGCTGCTGATCAGGGCGGTGAGAGCGCGTGGCACCTGCACCGCTTCAGCAGATGGTACGACGCTGACCTCAGCCGGCAGGCAGGCGCTGCGAGATGCTGGCTATGAGTTTGACATCTGCTTCACCTCAGTGCAGAAGAGAGCAATTCGGACCCTCTGGACAGTACTGGATGCCATTGACCACATGTGGCTGCCGGTAGTGAGAACTTGGCGCCTCAACGAGCGACGCTATGGGGGTCTGACCGGCCTTAATAAAGCAGAAAGTGCTGCCAAGCATGGCGAGGCCCAGGTAAAGGTCTGGAGGCGCTCCTATGATATCCCACCCCCTCCGATGGAGCCTGCCCACCCCTTCTACAGCAACATTAGTAAGGATCACAGGTAGGCAGATCACACTGAAGAGCAGCTACCCTCCTGGGAGAGTCTGAAGGGCACTATGGCCAGAGCTCTGCCCTTCGGGAATGAGGAGATAGTTCCCCAGATCAAGGAGGGGCAACAGGTATTGATTGCAGCTCATGGCAACAGCCTTGGGGGCATTGT
This sequence comes from Craseonycteris thonglongyai, assembly GCA_004027555.1. NCBI lineage: Eukaryota > Metazoa > Chordata > Mammalia > Chiroptera > Craseonycteridae > Craseonycteris > Craseonycteris thonglongyai. The sequence continues at coordinate 8,330 of PVKE010038543.1, forward strand.
CAAGCATCTGGAGGGTCTCTCTGAAGAGGCTATTATGGAGCTGAACCTGCCAACTAGTATTCCCATTGTCTACAAATTGGACAAGAACTTGAAGCCCATCAAGCCCATGCAGTTCCTGGGAAATGAAGACTGTGTGTAAAGCCATGGAGGCTGTGGCTGCCCAGGGCAAGGCCAGGAGGTGAAGGCGAGCAGACCACTTTCCCAAGGACACCCTCTCTGCCCATCCCATTCCTTTGCATCTCTCCTCTGCACATGTCATACTGACTACATCTGTAGGCATCTTAAGTTGTAGCTGCAGATGGCTCCCAATTTCACTTTAGCCATATTGTCTTTTGCACCCACTCCCTCATACACTCTAGTCAGAATGGCACCTCTGGAGCATGGCTCCTCAGTCCAAGCCAAGGGAAGACTCTTAGCCGAGAGGTGAAAGGCAATAACTTGGGTTTTTGCTAGTGCTTTATTACTGAGGACCTGCTTGAGTAGGGGATAGGGACGCACCATGCTAAGGTGTGACCAATGAGGAGAGGCAAGAGAGCCTATTTGTGTTCCCAGGAGGTGGACCTGTACTACTCTTCTGTACTCAGGTGACTGGGGGGCTCTAGTCACTCCAGTGGAAGATGAATACATGGCGATTAAAGCAAACTAGTTCTTCCCTGACCCCAGAGGACCTGGCTCCAGAAGACTGGGATCAATCCGTGGTTTATGTATTGCATTTACTTTAAAAAACAGTATGTATATATTAAATGATGCAAAACAAAAATCCTTCTGGGGTTTCTAGTGGCAGTTGAAATATTTCCACATGCAGTCATCACAAAGTAAGCCATTCCTCACACTAATGGGACCAGCTCCTTGATGTGTAAGGTGTAGGAGTTCATCCTGCTGTGTGCTTTAGAATCCCTCCCCTACTTTACCGTTTTGTGGCATTGAAGTCTCTTGATCATGTCCAAGTGCGTGTTTCACTGTGTCTGATTTCTGAATCATGTTCTGGTTACTTGGCCCTGCCACTTGGGCCCAGTACACATTCTGAACATAATTACTAAATCTTTTTTCCAGATCAGTATAATAAAGGAATGATGTGCAATTAAAAAAAAAAAAAAAGAAGAAGAGAAAAGGTAAAAGGAATTTTCAGGGCACTCATAGGAGAAATATGCTGAGAGGCCAACATGAGAAATAAGCAGTTGATAGAAAACACAAGCAAGGACTAACGGAAATGGAGCAGCAGAATAAAGATGAAGGAAGAAAACCAGAAGTTAAGAAACTGGAGAGGAAGTGAGAAACATCCATGGAGTCTCAATTTCAAAGGATCCAGGCTGAAATAAAAAACTCACTCAAAAATAATCATTTTTTTTTAAGATTTATTTTATTGGTTTTTTTTACAGAGACAGAGAGAAGAGAGAGGGACCAGAGCAGTCTCCATAGTTGTACATCATCAGTATTCAACATGGTGTCATTCCACACAGGTGGGTAGGGGCCGCATAGGGTGGTAACTGGGCTGGGGGTCTCTTGCATGGGAGGCACACCCCCTGGAGCTAGGGGTCGAACCAGGGAATGAGAATCAAACTGGGGGGCCTCCCACATGGGAAGCACACCCCAGTTCAGCACATGGGTCCACATGGGTCGGGGCCAGGATTCGATCCTCAGTCCCCGGGTCTGCAAAGTGAGTGCTTAACCTACTGAGCTATCCCAGCTTCCCCAGAATTGATAATCTTGATGTGAGCAGATGTCCTGAGGCTTTGGATGAACTTACTTCACTTCAGGTCTCAATGCAAAAAGGTTAGAAACACAAAGAGATGATTATAGCACAGAAAAAGAAATACTGTATGGTGATTCAAAAATGGTTGTATAACAAGTTTAAGAAAGTGTTTCTGGTTGGTGAAGGAGATTCTGTAACCACACAAGTCCTGATTAAATCTGTTTTTGAACAAAGACCGCATGAAGAAGCAAATAAAACCAAAGATCAAGGGAAGAAAGGGCCAAACAAAAATCTAGAAAAGGAATAAACAGGTTCAGAGACTAAGTGAAGGACCTCATGCTCAAGATAGTAACCAACCAAAAGATAATGCAGATAGCAATGAAAAAAGCAAAGACAAGATCAGTAGTAAAAGAAAAAGCCATCTAGTGCAGAGAGACAAGATTATCTCTGAAAAGATTCTGCGCTAGATAGCTAGGTTGACATACCTGGCGTATAAAGAACATCTGAGAAGTTTGTAACGTTTTCCATTTGAAGTATTTAGATTGTTGAAAGTTTTAAATTTTTATAAACATATTTTCCATATTTAAAATCTGTTTTGAGAAAAAAAATTTTTTTATCTTTGTTTAAAAGTAATTAACCACTGGTTAATTGTACTTGTACAGTATTAACAGCTACATTATATAGAAAATGTGAGAGAAAATCAATTTAGGAAATATTGAACTGCTTTTCCAGACATTTTAGCATATTTTCAATTAGTGTGTCTGTGTTAAGGTGTAAGTGATAGTAGGAAAAAAAGTTACATTTTAAAACTGCTACCTGTATTATATAAACCTTTCTCTTTTCCCAAATACTGTGGGGTTTGTGCATAGTTTTTACAAATCTTAAATTTACCAGACTATCTTTTTACTGATTATGGGCTTTGTAGAATTTATGTATTTTCATGGAAAAGAAAACATTACCTGTATACCACTCCCTCCTTCTATCCAATTTCACAGTCTACATTGTGCTATGTTATCCTGCTGTTTTGTGACAACGTGTTGTCAGTATGCCCTTTTGTATGACAACTAGATATCCAACTGACAATTCTACACAAAATCTCATGTTAACTTTTTTATTGTTAAATTTATTAGGGTGACATTGGTTGGTAAAAATTACATAGGTTCCAGATGTACAATTCTACATTACATCCTCTATGTGTTGCATTGTGTGCTCACCACCCAGAGCCAGTTCTCCTTTTACTTTTGAAGGTAATTTAATTTTGTGGCTGGGAATTCAGTGAAGTCACATGACTTTTCTGCAGAGAACAGAATGGGTGTGTATAGGAATGATCTGTCTTTAGGGTTCAGCTATCTAAAATCCCTTACAGGCACCTAGTAGCTGAAACTGAAAACAAAGTATGAAAGCTTATTTAATTTATACTCATTAAGGAAGTCACTAAGTAAAAATTTTTTTAAACTGGAAAACTACCCATGATGCTTATGCAGTATGCAAGTTAATACTATATAAGGAAAGTTACCTATTTGAAAACATGACCATATCAGTAGGAAATGTGTATTTCCGAATCATATATGTGACAAAATTGTAGAAATTAGAAACAGTGCCCTGCTCTGAGTCAGTAGACAAAGTACTATCTGTTAGTTTGTATATTTATGCATATGGGCTAAATTAGGGTGAATCAAAGCTAACACAAAATGTAAGGGTAAGTTAGACAGCATTTCTGTAACATTTTGATTAAGTTGGTAGTTTTTTGTAGCTAAAAGATACTTCTTGTGTTTTGAAATTATGAATATGGGGAAAAGACTTAATAGTTCAGTGTTTGCATGTGACATGCATTGTATGTTGTGACCTCTCAGATAATTTCTTTCATCTATAGATGAAATGCTAGAATTACTTCAATAATTGAAGTTTTTATTTTGAGGGCTCTTACAATGGAACCTAGGACCCACTGTTTTGAGGGAACTCTTGCTATTATATCTGGTCCTTAATACAATTAAAATTTGTACAGATTTATTCTAATTAAACCATAAGCATCAATATATGAACTAGTTTTGATTAAGGAATTTTTCTATCAAAAAAATATAAGTTCATCATAATGTGATTCTTTTAGAATTAGAGATGTTCTTAATTGATGGGGCTGCTATAATCTTTCCAAATATTTTTAAAATATAGTTTATCTTATTCAATAATTTTTCTTATTGTAATGGTTTTTAGATATGGGTTTCCTTGGAAACTGAACTTCTAATGGATTTTAGCCACAAATAGGCTAAAAAAATGCTTTTATTCATTTATCACTTTATTGTAATTACATCTCCTATATGATGTGGCCTGTTCTCATGTATGATATTCTGTTCCCATGGCAACTGAGCTTTTCCACTATCCATAGTTTGAAATGCCTTCACAGTATTTTTTTATTAACTCACAAGCCCAACATTGCATTTTATCAACTTACATGTAGTGAAACTTACAAAGAAAAGTCTGCAAAAAAATTATCTTGTTTATTTCTTTGAGATTTGTTCTTGTTTTTATGATTCTTTTTCCTGATATGCTGCCCTCCTAGAGCAACATAATTTTGTGCTGCTCGGAAAAGCAAAATCCATGACTAAATTTAGCAAACCCAATCATTTTTGTGGTTGGATTGCCATCTACAGTTCTTAAGACCCAGTGGCTAAGAAAAAAGAACATCAACTATGACATTTCCATAAAATGGAGAAAGCAAAAAAGGATTTGAATGGCAAATATCATTTTTTCTTTGCTAATATTATTAATAATTTATTGATACCCCTATTCTACCAACAAAGGAAAAATATTACACCTGCAGTTTTTGCTGTCAACACAGGCCTTTGTTTATTCTAAGAATTCCAGGATAATTCAGGACTGCAGTTACTGAACATATTCAGAGTATTGAAGTCAAACTGTAAATCTGCTAATCCCACTGTTGTGTTAATGGCATCACAAAATTAACGAAGCTCTTATCCTTGCTATAGAGTAATAATAAGTAACAGTGAACTACACTTAGAACCATTCAATTGTTCAATAAATATTTATCAGTCACCCACCATGGCTTAAATCCTCATAGCATACAATTTGACACGCTCATGGTTTTAAAGATTCCCTTAGCCTGGGGTGCTGTAAGAGCTAAGCTCAAATAATATTTACATGGAAAACTTATTTCTAAAACCACTGACTGAAGTATTTCATAACTAATCATGTTAAAAAAAATAGATGGACTTCTATGTCCTATTTATGAGTATCGTAATAGAACTCAAGCAATAGAAGAATCATATGCATGTTTTGTATACCTTCTCTTGTTGTGTGAATATATGTATGCAACTAACACATAATTCAAAGTCATTAATAAAATTAGAAATTCCCAAGCCTTCTACCTGTGGAGCCAGATTGTGAGGAACCAAACTACTTAAGGAAGACATATTTTGGGGGAAAGATTCTTGATCTCTTTAAATCTGTTTCATAACAGTAAAAAAAAAAAAAGGAGGGTAAAAGGCATATAATACTTAGTTTACAAAGCTGTCATAATAAATACTGTATTACAATCAGGAGATGAATTTATAAACTATAAAAGTATAATACAAGTGTTCAGAATGAATGTTGTTGAAGTTATTGGTGATATACGGGGCAACCAGGATTTCAAGCTGCCTGGAATTTAATACAGAGAGCCAGGAGCTCAGCATTGAGGACTAAGGGAAGTCAGGATTCAGCAGCAAATAAGCTGTGGCTCTGGCCTCTGTAACCCCATAGCTTCTACCAGGGTGTCTCATTCTTTGGTAGAACCCTGGGGAGATGATTGAATCACCTCTACAAAGGCCCACTGATGTGGTACTGCTCTTTCACTTCATTCTCTCCTGTATCTGAGTGAATCTTAAAAGTTTAATGTTGCTGACTGCACACAAAATTAATCCAAAGATAAAGTTGGTGGAAGTGGATCCCTCTCCAAAGATTAAACAATAACATAAACTGTATGAATGAGAAAAATCTCCACTGATGGGCAAGTGGAAAACAATGCTATCTTTTCATACAGATAAGCAATATTTCAGGAATCCTTTAAAAAAATCTTGTACCTCTCTATTAATAATTTAATAAGAAACAAGAAATATCCAGCCCTAGAGATGTGTCCAACAAGAATTAAGTAACAAAACTCACAATGCTCAGTGGCCATTTTACCCTATTCTTCAGGGAGAAAATATGAAAGAGAATTTTTAAAGATAAAGCAATTCTGCAATGACAAAAAGTATATAAGGGAAAATAGATAGCAAAAATTTTAACCATTCCATCATTTTCATTTAAAAATAATGATTTCTGTTACCCGTCTGCAGATGTGGAAATGGACCTGCAGACTGGGCGGGGGATTCAGGATCCTGACAGGGAATGAGAAATATTCTGTATTTTGATCAGAGTGGGAGTGAGGTTGTGAAAATTCATCAAGCTGAACATCTAAGATTAAACTTCATCAGAGTCGCATCTCAATTATTCAAAAATGAAAAAAAAAATCAGAAACATGGAGCATAAAACCGATCATCTTGAGTTCATAATTTATCTCAATGATCTGTTTGATGAAGCACTGAAATGTCTTAAATTTCTAGGGGTGAAAAATGTGCTAGAAATCTGCACCATGATAATTTTGATTTTCCACAATCCAATTGAGAGAATTACTCAATTTATTTGATCAAACTGATACAGAAATACTTCATTTTTGAGCCAATGTGTTTCTCTCTCACTAGAGCAATCACTTGTCATATTTGGCTCTTCTTCTCCAGAGATAATTTTTTTTTTAAATAACAACAACAACAAAAAGACAATGGGTATGAATGTCTAGGTCTATGACTGAAACCAGAAAATGACAAAGCCTAAGAGATCAAGACTTGCCTAACCCATGGCCTGCAAGCTGCATGGGGTCCAGGACAACTTTGAATGTGGCCCAACACAATTTTGTAAACATTCTTACATTATTTTGAGATGTTCTTGTGATTTTTTTTTTTTTTTTTTTTTTGGTAGCTCATTAGCTATCCTTAGTATTAGCGTATTTTATATGTGATCCAAGAAAAGTCTTCCAATGTGGCCCAGGGAAGCAAAGGATTGGACACCCCTGACCTACACTTTGCAGCAACGACAGCAATGAAGGTTGTAGTAGTAGAAATGAACCTGAATAAAGAGGTTCAGTAATGGATAAATAAATGTACCAGTAAGTGGAAATAAAGCCAGAAAAAAAAAGGGGGGGGGGGGGCAGGGAGAAGGAAGTTTATGACAAAGGAAGCATCATTCTAAGGAAATGCTGTGTTTGAAATTCTAAGTTCAAATACTGTGGATAGTATTACCAACGTGGTTTAAATCCAGTTTATGGTCTTTTCTGATCATGGCTT
>PVKE010038544.1:0-15397 GCA_004027555.1 Craseonycteris thonglongyai
GGGTTGTCACTTCCACGATTAGGTTACCAAAAGATTGTGGCTCCTGTCTTATCCTTGCTTTCTCATTCTCTGGTTTGCTCGGAGGGATGCTAGCTTTCATGTTGTGCAAAAGCCCATGTGGCAAGGAAATGATGACCTAGGCCAATAGCCAATGAATATCTCAGTCAGTAAGTGAGCATGGAGGAATTATCCTCCTCCAGTGTAGGCTTAAAATGATGGAGGCTCCAGCCAACACCTTGTTTGCAGCCTTTTGAGAGACCCTGAGCGAGAGGCACCTGACAAAACCATGATGGGATTCTTGACCCATAGAAACTAAGAGCTGATAAATATTTGGGGTTTTAAGCCACTGAGATTTAGGAGAAGTCGACAAGACAGTGACCGATAACTAGTAAATCACTACAGAATTAAATATTCTTCTATTTCTACCAGTACCGCAGACTGAATACTATGAAGGATCCTCACACCACAATACAACAAAATTCAAGCTAACATATACCTGTACTTTCTCATGTACTACTTGAATCACTGGAAATCACAGAAATAAGAGATGTTTCCAAGCATAAAATAAACTGAAGCCTGTGAGTAGAAGTCTTATCCCAGGATATATACTGACTTGTTTCTGGAAACAGGAGACCAAGACTGGATTTCACTGTAAGACAGGAGATCAGAAGAAATCCTTAAATGGCCGGAAATGTTTCAGGTTAATAATAGTGCCCCTGAAAAGTACACCCAATTTAAACCTTTAGAATAAATTCCCCTAAAAAATAAAAAAAGAGAGAGATTTAAAACTATGAACTCACAATTAAAATAAAACCAATAACAAACAAAGCACACAAGCAACCACAAATTAGATATAGATCTCTAAGGATTTTAGTAATTGAAATTATCAGATGAAGTATAAAGTTAAATGTGGAATTTGTAAAGGAATTAAAAATAAGATATGAAATGAGCATGCAATAAGTGATCATTGAAAACAATCAGTTATTCTTGAATAAGAATAAAAAAGCACTTAAAAATGTAATCGTTGAAATTAAAAAGTAAAAAAAAAAAAAAGTAATTCAAAACCACAGAGGTTACATAATAAAAAGCTTTTTTTCTTTCTTTTCTCACCTAATCGCTAGAATGAATAGCTTTGTGCTGTGTCTGTTGATTCCACATCCTTAAAAATGAAGAATTCAGATCACTTGGTCTACAGTTTTTCTTCTCCCTTTGCTCCATGGACATATTTCTGCTAGTCATGCTTTTCTTTTTCAGTCTCCTGATTAAATTTAAAGATTTCTTTAACATAGTAAGTCTTTATCATCTGTCAATGTTAGACAGCATTTTCACAATGTAAACTGCAGGATTTAGTGACCTTAAACATTTTCTCATATTTTCTCATCTCATCCAATTCTCAATTGTCGATTACCGTACCTTTGTGTTTTTGCTGTCAAGGGCATTATTATTTACTTTCTGTTCTATTACAATATATCAGCCTTCCTCTTTCTACTGACCCGTGGCATCTAAAAATAGAAACAATAGCCAACATACAGAGGGTACAAAAAATGTATACACATTTTAAGAAAGAAAAAAACTATTAAAATTGTATACTAAATACATACTGATAACAAAAGATGAACACAAGTCATGTTTGACTTCTGCAATTACAAGAGGTACTCAAAGTGGTTACCATCAGTGTCCAGACACTTCTGATGACTGCGAACCACTGCTTGAGCAATGTTGACCAAAATGTCCACTTGTATCACTGAACGTACCATTTCAATTTACCATGATCTCAAACTTGTCACGAATGTGTGCTGTTGTTGGGCATATTGGAGGTTTTGGGACTTACTCACATCTTCATTGTCATTGTATTTACACAACATTCTTGAATTTCAAATACCATTTCAAAATGGTCCTGCTCTCCCCAAATGACAACAGTGCTTTCACCATTTTCTTTGACTCTCCTGCTTGTCATATGGTGACACTAGCATTCATTTGATTAACATTATCTATTCAATGAACATCATACTACACATTGCTACCATAATTCAAATCAACTTCAAAAAGTAATACATAGATAGCATTTCTTAAAATGTGTATGCATTTTTGGGGCACCTCCGGTATACAGAATCAAAATTATGTAAATATGCAACACAAAACTAAAGTGAATTTGAACCTTTCAAAGAAGATGGTGTGTTCCTACTTCACAAAACCCGTGCTACTCAATGAGTAGAGGTGGGTAGAGAGATAATGGAAGAGCACATGTTGTACCTTATAAGTACTGTATTTCACTCATTTGAAAAAGAACTGTTTTGTTTTTAATATTTGGACACCTCTAAGTGTGGGATGTACCTCATAATCATTGTTGGCCAGATAGTGGTCATGATCTAGTAGTTATTGACTAATCATGTGAAAACTTGAACACAGCTAGTAATAACATCATCATTTCAACTGAGTGATTCACATTATCGGTACTATGTACATTAAATTTAATTGGCTTTTAAAGTATCATTAGGAAGAATACACTATAAGTCAGAATTACTACAAAGAATTATTATGTAAATAGAGAAGTAGGAAACAGAGAAGCAGACTTACAAAAATTATTTTTATAAAATAATCTGGAAGAGTTATTGCAATGAGTATGAAATAAAAATTCTAAATAATAAGAATCCATTGTGCCATAGTTTAATTAGGAACATTTTTCCTAGAGATTATAAGATAAGAGTACATCATCTAATTGATAATTTTCTAAAGGTGATGAAATATGAATTTAAAACATGTGTATTATAATGTGATGCCCTTACGTTTTCAGTAAGATTTTTCAGCTTCCTTCTTTCAGTATTTGTTAGAGGAATCACTTTCTTCTTGATTTTTTATAGAACCTTCTAGTAGCCTGATTTAATTTGCTTTGCAAGCCTCTGTTCCCATACCAATTACCCCTTTCTAGAGTAACAGAAGTTTTGGCTGTACACATTTTCAATCTTCCTTGCAGCTATGATAGCATGACTAAGAAGTGATTTATGTAATTTCTGGCTTGTGCATCTAGAATAAAAGAAACTTTCTCCACTTCTCACCCTTATCTTCTCCTTGTTTTTGCTTTTCACTGAGTCTGGAGCATGGATATGGTGGGAGCCATCTTTGAAAATGAACCCAATGATGAAAAAAGCAAGGATTGTAAAATAAGATTAAAAATAAAAAAAGAAAGAGAAGAAAAGAAAGAAAGCCCTAAAAACAGTGATCCATCCTACTAGCATTGGGTCATATACACTTACTGATATATGAGGGAAAAATTATTTTAAGTCATGTGTTTTAAAAGACAATAATATCATATGTTAGCATGAGGTAAATTCGCAAAGTTTAAAGAATTAATAGTAAAGAATGGATGATATATACCAAAATCTAATTTTACCTTTTTTTTAAAAAGATTTATTTTATTGTTTTTGACAGAGAGAGACAGAGAGAAGGGGGAGCGTCCAGAGCAGTCTCCATAGTTGTGCATAATCAATCTTCAACATGGTTTTGTTCCACACAGGTGGGCGGAGGCTGTGCAGGGCAGGAACTAGGATGGGGACCTCCTGCATGGAAGGCACACCCCCCTGAGCCAGGGCCAAACCAGAGGGTAAGAATCAAACTGGAGGCCTCCAAGATGGGAAGTACACTACAGTTTAGCATATGGGTCCACACAGGTTGGTGCCAGGACTTGATCCTCAGTCCCTAGGGCTGCAAAGTGAGCGCTCAACCCACTGAGCCATCCCAGCCTCCCCTAACTTTACCTTTTTAATAACTTTCTTTTTTTCTGGAGGTAGTTATTGAGTATTAATCCAAAAATTACATTACCTGTTAAATATTACTGAATTCTAATTTTGAATATTATAAAAAATTTGTACAAAATAATTATTTCACATATAAGTATATAGACCAAGAATTATTGAGTATGAGAGAAGCAGAAAGACACCTAGTAGTTAGGTAAATGTTTGATATTGTAACATATGCATCCTGAAAGCTCAACAACTTAATAAATGTTTAGTTTCTTACCCATGTCAAAATATAATGTGTGATACTGGGGTGAGGACTATTCCCAGCTCTTTTCATTCAGCAGAAGAAGGGGAAAAGAAGTGAGGCTCATACATGGAAAGTTCTAATGGAAAAGGAGTTCATCATTTCTGCTCGTATTACCTTGATCAGAACATGAACACATGGCTTTATCAGTCAGAGTCTAACCAGATAGAAAGAAACTACTCTAAGGATCCAAACACACAGAATTGGTTATAAGAAATTTAGTACAGGAAATTACACAGGTAGTAAAACAGCTGAGAAGCCAAATAAGAAACCAAGAGGCACCTCAGGGACTAGCAATTGCAATAAACCAGTTACATCTTCTGGTTGGAGTAAGTGGTATTCCCAGAACCTAGGTCATGTTACATATTGAAAGCTGAAGTCATAGCACGGCTGTATGGTGGGATCTAGAGCTATGCAGGGGGTATAGCCACTCGTATAAAGGCCATCCTGGTCTTTCTTCTCACCTTGTTATATTTCTTCAGTATTTCTCATTTGTCAAACCCAACTTGAAGCCACACTTGCAAGCCTGGGAAAGACAGGCAAAGGGAAGGGTCTGGGAGCAAACAAGTCACAGATGGACACCTTAGCCTTGTCTTACTACAAGGCAGATACAGAATTTAGCTTTTTATCCAGGACAGATACTGATGTTAATGAGCCAGAAAAACCAATGTGAAGGGAGAAGTTGAAGATTTCTTAAGTGTGTTAGTGAATCGTATTAAATGGTACAAAATCACTATTGATTGTTTTTATAAGCCAGTTTCTCAATATATGATTTGGTCTGTCAAAATCAGCAGGGTTTAATTCCTCCTGAATTTTAAATAAATTTGACAGGCTTTTAATAAGTTTACTAATTTTGCAGAAAATACTAGGTTATCAAAAATAAAAAGGTTTCCACCTGAGTTGAATTGATTGTGTTAAGATTCAATTAGTAGTGAGTGGGGCAAGACAAGTCTAGAAATATTAATTTTCCTAATTTTAGTACATTTCAGTGTCTTAATTTTGGATTCTATAGCTAAAATCTCATTGGTTTTCTACCTTCAACTGATAGTTAGCTTTTGCTAATATTTGCTAGAACACTTAAGAAGGGGAATTCCTTCATTCTCTTGCCTGGGTTTTCACTGCAACAATTTTTTAAAGTATACAAATGGCCAATATATTCTTTCTTCCTCTATTGTTTTCTCTAACTCCATTTCATTTTATCTACACAGACAACCATTGCATTTTTATTTAACAATTATTGGCATTAGTAACTGATCTGCAACAAGGGATTATTTCTAGTTGAGAAAACAGAGGGCTATTATAGTCTACAAAATCAGTCTTCTTGGAGTAAGAAGAATTTAAGCTTTAAAATGGCAAGAAATTAGACTAGAGATGATTAATCAGTTGCAAAAATAATAATTTTTGTTCTAAAAGTTGAGTTTTTTATATTAGCAATATATATTAACATTGTGAATTTGTTGTGAGTGTATTAGAAGGTCTATCGCTAAAGAATAAATAGTGCCCAGGAAGTAATTATTAAAAAACAGAATTCTGTAATATCACAAACAAGGATATTTGTTTTAATTTTATTCCAAGTATTTGAAAGAGTCACAAGATTATGTATTTTAAGAAATCTGCCTCTTTTTTTTTTTAGTTTGTTAGAGGAGGACAAATAAACAATTTTTTAAAAATTAATAATGCATCATTGTTCACATTCAGCCTATTTCACCAAACATACTAAAAATTCCTAGCAAATAGTAATTCATATTAACTCAATAGAATCAGTGTCATTTGAAACTAGAAGATGCTGTGATGGTTTTAGTTTTGTACTCCTTCCTGACCCCTTGATTTAAAGCATAAATATCAGTATTAAGCTCCTCACTTTATAGCTATGGGATCTTGATCAAACATGGTCACATTAATGGAAATTCAGAACAAGGATGGCAAATGGTGATAGTGACCATCTCAAGTGCTATGATGACACAGATTCTGAGGCCATAGCTGGCCCAGCACAGTGAAGTATGGTGGTTAATACTGATGTCTTCCATGAGCGTGGGAAGAAAGGAGATTTGCCATTCCTGTTTCAACACCCGAGATATCCAAATTTCTGTTCTAAATGAAAAATAAGACTAAATTGAAACAGATTTTCAGTGGGTAGTATTATATAGATAGTTTTCAAATTAGTCTAGAAGTATTTATTGAATGTGAAGACAACAGAGTTCTTTCTACTTTTCCAGCAGAACATAATGGCTTTTTCTTCTTCCCTTTCTGTTTCACAATTGACTTCTAAAAATAAACTCTAGGTGAGAAATGATAATTTTCCCTCTATGAGGGAGTACTCTTCAGTCACAGTGTACAAGTGTCTGTGCACCTGTCAGGAGGGTCAATGAGGAATGTATTGGATTGCTTCTTCACGTTCTCTCCTTTTGCTTTCTGAGTTATGGAACAGAGAAATCAACAGAAATTGATACTCAAATCAGAATTTTAATTCATGTGTTTTGCAGAGCCATTAAAAATTATATGATGAAAAAAGAAATGAACACAATTAAAAATGTAAAAATTAAAAAATTTACTGCTGGGGAAGCCAGGATGGCTCAGTGGGTAAAGCACTGACTTTGCAGACCTAGGGACTGAGGATTAAATCCTGGCCCCGGCCTGTGCAGACCCATATGCTGACCTGGGGAGTGCCACCAGTTCGGTTCTCACCGGGGCGAGACCCCAGCCCAGTTCCTGCCCTGCGCATCCCCGTGCCTACCTGTGGAATGAAACTATGTGGAAAAACCAATGATGTGCAAGTATGGAGACTGTTCTGGACCCTCCCCCTTCTCTCTGTCTCTGTATCTCTCTTTCTGTCAAAAACAATAAAAATCTTTTTAAAAAGTCTTAAAAAAATTAAAAAATTGACTGCTGGACAAATGTGTTTTTAAAACTTCCTGAGAGTAGGAATTATTAATTCCAGCAATTTTAGTGTAAGGCTTATACTTTCTTAAATTAGTAGAGGTGTCCTTAATAAGCATTTGTTGAATAAATAATGTGTGGCAGCCATTAGGAGTAATAGAACATTCACAAATTATGTCTTTCTGTTGAGCCTATTTTTAATTTTATAATGGTGCCAGAGATATGAAAATAAAGGCAGTTAGGGTTTAAGCAAACATACAATATTCTAATTGAAAGCTTTTTGTTCATTGGTCATTACTTTCTCTTTCTTCTACAAGAATTACAGTTTCCCACTAATGAAGATAATATTTCTGGAGAAATACTAATTTATTTATCTTTTTTTATTGTGGTATAATTACACAATCAAATGCACATATCTTAATTGTTTGGCTCAATTACCCTGATAATTGCTTTCATCCTTGTAACCATCATTCAAAACAAGGTATAGAAATTTTCATCACTCATAGTAAGTTTCCACATGTCTTTTCCCAATCATTTCTATCCCATATCTTCCTTTCCCTGATGAGTTACTTTGATTTCATTACGTAGAGTAGGTTTTGCCTTCTGGTCTTCCTTATAAATGCAAATATTCAACATGTATACTTTTGTGTCTGGCTTCTTTTGCCTAATATAATGATTTTAAGATTCATTCATGTTTCTACATGTATCAATTATATATATATATATATATATATACATTTTTTGCTGAGTAGTAGTCTATTATATAAATATACCAGTGTTTGTTTATCTATTTTTCTAGCTAATATTTGGGAGTGAAATAACTGAATCAGTCCAAAACAATTCTCCAAAGTGGTGGTATCATTTTACTTACCCGTTAGTTCTTGTAGTAGTTTATTTATCCCATTTTTCTTTGATCTTTTTTTGACAGTCCAATTGCATGTATATTATACTATTTGATATTATATTTCATATGTCAGATATTCTGTTCTTTTTAATTCTTATTTTTACTTGTTTTTTCTTTGTCTGTTAGAAAAATTTTTATTGTTCGCTTTCAAGTTCATTGATACTGGCCTATGTTTTGGCCTGTCTGCTGTGAAGTCCATCTTTTATTATACTTTTCACATGTGATATTTCTATTTAGCTCTTTTTAAAATAATTATGATATCTTTGCTGAAACTTGACCATTCTTTATACATGTTATTCACCATTTTCACGATATTCTTTAACATTTTTTATAATGGTTATCTTAAATTCTGTTTTATAATTTCAACATTTGAACTATGTCTGGTCTACAATTTCATTTCTTGTCTATTGTTTATATATTTTACTTTTTTATTTATCTTATAATCTTTCATGTTTGCCCAAAATTTTGTACGAAAAGGAAGAAATTGGGGACCCCGGGATGGCTCAGTGGGTTAAGCACTCGTTTTGCAGCCCTGGGGACCAAGGATTGAATCCCGGCCCCTGCCCATACAGACCCATGTGGTGAACTAGGGTGTGCTTTCCATGTGAGAGGCCCCCAGTTTGGTTCTGGCCCCCTGGCTCAAGGGGGTGTGCCTACCATGCATGAGGCCCCCTCCCAGTTCCTGCCCTACATGGCCCCCCACCCACCTGTGTGGAATGAAACCATGTCAAAAACTGATGACATACAAAAATGGAGACTGCTCTGGGCTCTCCCCTTCTCTTTGTCTTTCTCTGTCTCTGTCTCTCTCTGTTTCTGTCAAAAAAAACCCCAATAAAGTAAATCTATAAAAAAAAGAAGAAGAAGATAGGGTAAGAGGGGAGGTAGGTCGGAGAGATGGGTTGGGGGGAGTAGGGATGGGGAATCAAACATATGGTGATGGAAAGTGAGCTGATTCTGGATGGTCAGCACATAATGTGATGTATAGACAATGTAATGTAGAATTGTACACCTGGAAACAATGTAATTGATGTCAATTAATGTCACCCCAATAAATTTAACAAAAAAACAAAGAAAACAAAAAACCAAAAGCCAAATAAAAGAAAAGAAAAGAAAAGAAAAGAAGAAACTACAGTAAACAATATGTGCTACTAGAAAAGTTTGGCTTTATTTCAATATTAATTTTGTTTTCCATTATCTTCAAAAGTTTTGCAAATGGAATCAGGATCTTCTCTTCTGCTGGGCTTGGGATCAGGGCACTGCCAAAACTTTAGAGATCTGTCTATGCTTCAAAGCTGAGCCACAACTTTTAGAACTGGGGAATATCTCTCCCTGTTTATAACCTAGTTGCCAGATTGTTAGATCCTTGGAGAGTTATTTTAGCCTAAAGGCTGAGAAGCATTTGCCCCATGATTTACGAACCTAAGATCTTTTGACAACTGTTATCCCTCTTTCAGCCTTTGGAGGGCTCTGGCCCTATACTCCATGATGGTACAGAATGCCTTAAAAAAATTCTCTTCAGCTTTGGTAATTGAAAACTAAATTGTAATTGTGAGGTATGTGTGTGGGGTGTGTGTGTGTGTGTGTGTGTGTGTGTGTGTGTGTGTGTGTGTGCATGTTTTGAGCTCTTAGATGTCTCCCATCTTCCTTAGATGATAACTTTTTAATCTGCTTTCTTTCCTTAATCCCCCCACCCACCCACTCTGAAGAAGATTTGCACTGCAAAGAGGCTCTGCACATCTCAATGGGGCTGTCTCTTAGTTCTTATTCTTTGACACTGTTCTCTGCATTTGGTGAGTTTTCCTTGCACTTGGTGAATACTCATCAGTAAGAATTGGCAGGTGGGAGTAGATTTGATTTGTGGGTGAGGTTTTCCAAATTCTAATCTGCTGTGCCAGCCTATGTATGACTTTTAATGATTCTTTAAATCTGTATCTAATTTCTACTTATTTCCTTCCCTCTAACTCATCTCACTTTCATGGTATGTTTTCTTCCTCAGTAGCTATGAGTCTCTTCTATAATATTATTTAAAGGACTAGGCACTTTCTGGATATTTAAGTTTTATTGTGTCCTCAACTCTTCAATGAGTTTTAAAACTTATGATTTTTTTAGGTTATATGGCTTTTTGTTGTTGTTAGAGTGGTAATAACAGTCTCTTGTCACTTTCTTATCTGATTGGGAAAAAATCCATTTTTATTATTAGTATTATTTTTAATTTGAAATGCTATTATGCATGGAATCTCTGCTATAGGTTCAAATGAGACATAAAACAGGACTCAAACAATTACAACTCCCTATTCTCATTAGAAAATGCTTATAGGAAATTAGATGGTTTGTTTTCCTCTGAGTTTAGCAAGCTGGATTTTGTAGTACAGAAGTTCCTTGAATAATGTTTCATATAATGTTGATGAGAAAAAAAAATCAATTCCCATATGGGGCAACTCTGTGTGGAGTTAGCACATTCTCTGTCTGTGGATTTTCTCCAGGTGTCCCAGTTTTCTCCCACATCTGACAAATGTATATCCGAAAGGGGTGAATTGTATCTACATTGTCTGAGTCTGAGTGGGTGTGTGTGAGTGCTCCTGGTGATGAAAAATGACATCTTGTTCAGGGTAGATTTCTGCCTAGAGCCCTGAACCACTGAGAGAGGTGCCAGCCACCCACCACCCTGAGCTGGAATAAGCAGGTTGGAAGATAATTATCTTACTTGTTTTTATTAATCTATCTTTCTTTTTCTTTTTTTAAAATTTATTGTTAAATTTATTGGTGTGATATTGGTTGGCAACAACTACATAGATGTATGTATAGTTCACATTAATTTCAATGTTTAATATTAGAAGTGTTATGGGTCTTAATTTAAGAAGTTTGGTGATGTTTATGTACCAAAAATATGTCATAAGAACTTAACTCCTATTTATATCAATTAGGTTGTTGTAAAATAGGTTTTATTATATGTCATGTCACAGTTTCCAAGAACCTACTGTATCATGATGGTAAGTGAACAGTTATTATCCTTAAAACATGAGGGAATTTTAAAGCAGGGCATCTAAATGACTCATGCTCTCCGTCTGTTGTCTTGAAATTCAAATTTGGAAACATGTAGAGCAAATATTTTGCTGCTCTGAACTTGTACTGGTATATATAAAACTTTAATTGTCACTAAATAATTTCACATATGATTTTCCCCCTGCTTTCTATTTCCCACATTTCTAACTTCCAAAAAATATTTTTGATAATTAATGAAAGAACTACAGGGGGCGCCAGATGGCTCAGTGGGTTGGGTGCTCGCTTTGCAGCCCCAGGGACCGAGGGTCGAGTCGTGGCCCCGGCCTGTGCGGACCCATATGCTGAACTGGGGAGTGCCCCCAGTTCAATTCTCACAGGGGCAAGACCCTGGCCCGGTTCCTGCCCTGTGCAGCCCCACCCGCCTGTGGAGTGAAACTATGTGGAAAAAACAATGATGTGCAACTGTGGAGGCTGTTCTGGGCCCTCCCCCTTCTCTCTGTCTCTGACTGTATCTCTCTCTCTCTCTCTGTCAAAAACAATAAATAAATCTTAAAAAAAAAGGAAAGAACTATAATTTTATATATTGCTCTTATTTTACTTTACAAATTAAGCCTCCATATTCATGACTACAATTTTTTTTCAGATATTGCAAAATGTAATTATGCTATTAATCTTTTCATTTCCAAACTTTATATATTTAAAAATTTAAGTCTCTCCTTCTAAATCAGTGCCTTTATATTTTTAATAACTTTCACTGTTACTTGAATATAATACAGGTTATTTATATATAATTTCTGATGAACCTACCCAAACATACCAAACATAGTCATATATATATATATATATATATAATATGACAATTAATTTAAAAACTTGCCACTGTATGGTTATGTTGGCAGCATTGTATGAGTACAAACAGCTCAGTATGGTTTTATAAATTTGGTATAAAGTGCCTCACAGCTGTGTTTGTATTGACGTGTGGTAGGGTCTTGCTGAGTGGCATTCATTGTTGTTGCATGTTTTTGTGTGTCATGGGGAGAATGTCAGAGCTAGAATTAGATCAATGCATGAACATTGAATTTTTTGTTAAATTTGGTAAGAGTGGTAGTAAAATCAAGGCCATGTTAATCTAAGTTTATGGTGATAATGCCATGAAGAAAACAGCAGTGTGAAAATGGATTAAATGTTTTTCTGAGAAAAGAGAAAGTGTCACTGATGAAGAGAAATTAGGGTGGCCAGTAACAAGCAGAACTGACAAAAACATTGCCAAAAAATCATCAAATTGTGCATCAAAATTGTTGACTGACTGTGTGAAGCATAGCAGACCAAGTCACCATCAATAGAGAAACAGGAAAATCTACACTGAAAATCTTGGCATGAGAAAGTGTGTGCAAAAATGGTCCCAAAGGAGCTCACTGATGAACAAAAGCAGAAGAGTTTTAAAGTTTGCCAAGACCTTTTGGAGAGGCAAGATGGTGTTTTGGGCCTGTCCTCACTGGTGATGAAACATGGGTGTACCAATATGATCCTGAAACAAAACATAGTCAGCCAATTCTCCATGACCAAAAACTTCTATTAGTCCAAATTAAGAGTCAAAATGATGTCGCTATAACTTTTTTGGATATCAGAGGGATTGTTAATTATGAATTTGTAGCAACTGGACAAATAGTCAACCAAGTTGACTATTTGGAAGTGCCTAAAAGGCTGGATGCAAAAGTTAAATGAAAACAACCAGAACTATTTGTCAAAAACTTATGGCTCTTGTATCACGACAACATACCAGCTCACACAGCACTGTATGCGAGGAAGTTTTTAGCTAGGAAACAAATAACTGTATTGGAACATCTTCTTTACTCACTTGATCTGGCCCCCAGTGACTTTTTCTTTACCCAAAGATAAAGGAACTGTTGAAAGGAAGACATTTTGATGACATTCAACACATTAAGGGTAATACAACTACAGTTCTAATGGCCATTCTAGAGAAAGAGTTCCTTAATTGCTTTGAAGGATGGACTAGGCACTAGCATCGATGCATAGCTTCCCAAGGGGAGTACTTTGAAGGTGACTGTAGTGATGTTCAGCAATGTGCTCTGTAGCACAATTTTTAGGATGAGTTTGCAAACTTAATTGTCAGACCTATATATTAAATATTTGTATACATATGCTAATACATGCATGTTATTATACATGTATATATTTTAAACAATTTTTGTATCAACATAAAGTTTTTCATGTTTCATTAATATGATGTTGACTCTGAAATAGAATACAGGTTTGTAACTTGTTTCTTCTTTTCAATATCCACATACTCATATATATTGATAGCCCATTTTTCTTTCTGTGGTGAGAATTGTCATATTTATAACTTCGATAGATCTTCATGGAATTTGATCAGGCATCTTGCCCTGATTGAATTCTGCCTGGACAAGAATTAAATAGCAATTTGACACACATTTGTTTTCCTTTGGTGAATATAAATCTCCCATTTTTGGAATGAAAACGGGTGTGTCTTTTTAAATTTAGTTTTTAAGCACTTGCTTGCAAAATCTTCAGAGTAATTCCCATTCCTATAATCTATTTTATTGGTTTTGAATTGATCTTTTTTTTTGGTGTAATGGAAAATAAAATTGCACAGAAATAGTGATGAACAGCTTTCTTTTCTTATTTGCACAAATATATTTCAGTCTGATTGTCCAGTGTTGGATGGAACCCAACGGAGACTAACCCATAGTTGATTTACTCTTCTGGGATAGCTAAGTACAGATGGGGCTTGAAATATTACATACCATTGCCAAACAAATTGGACAAAAATAAATCACATATGGAAATCGTGATTGGATTAAACTTGAAACAGCATGGAGGGATTTTTTTCAAGCTTTTGAAATTGGCTGCTTCTTCAACAGATGCTCTCCTGACACTGAAAATAATCTATGACCCCTAAACTCTGGACCTGGACAAAAGGGTCCCCTTTCTTAGGTCAGCAAGTTTGATATCTCTGCACAACACAAACATATACAAAAGTACAAAACAGACAAAAAAACAAAATCAGAGAGATGGCTTGCGATCTGAGATCTGGCACTCAGCAGTGGTACCATAGGGCCCATAGTCTTTAATGCCTATTCTTGTGGCCAACTCTACTCAGGCCCCAGGGAAACGCTTCTCTATATCTTTCCTCTTATATTCCCACATCAGAGAAGACTGCTTCAAATGTGATGAAGTTTTGAGGATTATGACTACATAAACATCAGAAATTGAAACTGCTTTGTACTGCAGGAAGGACTGAAAAGCAGAAGTGCTTCACTGGCAGAAAAGACACATTAATTAATTTGTCAGATGCTTCCTTCCAGATAGCATGATTGCAATAGATTTTGCAATATAGTGAAGAATTGTTTCTCAGTGACGATGAAAGTCCTTTATTTTGCTTATTTTCCTGTTCTTATTCATGGTTCTGGAGGCACTAATAAAATAGTGTAAAATTTAGAACAGTTACCTATGATGACTGAATAATTTTTATAAGAAACCACTAATATTTACTCCAAAACTTGATATATGTAGATCTATAGGTGATATTGGTGAAGTGTGGAACCAGTTTTTTACATTGGCAACAAGATAGGTATTGAACATAAGAATTAAGAATTGTTGTGTTTTATTAAGAAAGTAATGACATTTAAATTTTTAAGAAATTAAGCACAAATATTAAAATTTAAGTAATAAATTTTATTATTTATTTAATTTATTGTTTATTTATTATTATTATTTAATATTTACTAATTTTAGTATGTATTTTATAATTTTAATAGTTGACAGAGTACTTTATAAAAATAACTTGTTTGGAAGACATAAAAATAATTTTAAAATTTGACAGCATTTGATAAAATATATTCAAATTTTATATACTTTTGAAAACAATAACATTATTTAAATCATTTTCATCAATAGAAAACAAATTATGTTAATTTATAACCAGAATGATTAAAAAAATTAGTGTTTCTGTTGAAGTAAAATCAAGAAAATATAACTTTGAGTATTAATTATTTAACTTATATATATCTGCATTCTAGTATGCATTCACACATTACCAGATAATTAAAAAACACCCAGATAATTTTATATACAGTAATTTACCTTTAGTCATCATTTGATATTTTTTAAACTTTCAGTCATCTAAAAGCCTTAGGCACACACATATTTTTCAAGTTTTGTTATTCCTTAAAAATATATTTGTCAGACACAGAGACCTATGGACACACCCAATAACTTGGTGATTGCCTGAGGGAAGGGGAGGAGGGGGGAGGGAGAGAGGGAGGGGAGGTGGGAGAGGGCACCAGCATTATGGACACACTCAATGGTTTGGTGTTTACCTGGAGAGGAGGGAGCAACGTGCTACGGTATGACAGGTGTGTTGGTGCAAAACAGATGGGCTGGTCACCCGAGCTGAGCCCTGAGTGAGGAGGTGAGGCAGCCATGCTGAGTAAATGGGGAAGGGAGGAGACATTACAGGTTCAGGAAACGCTTGTGCAAAGGCCCTGAGGTAGAATCATGCTCTGAGTTTGGTGTGAGCCCAGAGGTCAG
>PVKE010038545.1:0-15398 GCA_004027555.1 Craseonycteris thonglongyai
CTGAAATTTGACAACCCAAGTACTGTACAAAGGAAGTTATAACTTCAGTGATTGAAAAATAAGTATTGTCAATCTTAATAAGTTTATCTTTCCAACCCTAAGTAATAATTTAAATACTTATCTTTTTCCCAGTTTGAGGTATATAAATTTTCTGTTACTGCATAACAAAATGCCACAAATTTAGAAGCTTAGAACAACATAAATTTCTTATTTTACAATTCTATGGTCAGGATTCTGGCATGTTTTAGCTGTTTTCCCTGCTCAGGATCTCACCAGGCTGAGATGAATGTGTTGGCCATCTGTATCCTCATCTGAAATCTCAGCTAGGGAAAGATGGACTTCCAATCTCACTTGGTTTGTTGACAGAATTAATTTTCTTGAAGTTGTGTGATTGAAGTCCTCTTACCTTGTCAGCTACCAGAAGCCACTCCCATGTCCTTGCCACAGGGCCTCCTTCCTTAGGTGCTCTCTACTTCCAATCTCTCTTTAGTCACCTGTGAAAGAATGTTACGTAATTGAAGTTAATCACAAAATGACTATCTAATTGTCTTTTGCCACATGACATAATTTAGTCAAGAGATTAATTATCCCATCATATTCACAAGTCCGTCCATGTTCAAAGGTAGGAGATTAGACAAGGTGTGGACACCAGGAAAAGAGTATTTTGAAGGTCCTTTTAGAATTCTGTCTACCACATGGGGTCAAAATTGTATAGGCTAGATAGGGGAAGTTAGGGTAACAGATCAGATGACATTCCTAATTTAGTAGTTCTGATTCTTTTGCCACATAAATGCATAAGACCTAGATACATAGACCTCCATGTATATCCAGGGATATCTTATTTGAATGCCCTTCCTGCTCTGTTACTTGCTTCTTATTTCCAGAAATTCTCCTGAAGCCCTTTCCTTTTAACTCTTGTAATCCTTTCCTTGTCCTAGCAGTACCAGCTAAAGAGGTTCTACATAGAAAGAATGTACCATTAAGTCCTGGTGAAAACTGTACTTTTTTTCTTGAAGAGTGAGAAAATTTTATATATATCCAAAGGGGGTTAGCTGATGAATATTTCAGGGCATTGACAAGTCAAATTTGTATTTTAGAATGATTTTTTGGGTCAGTAAAGAAGGAAATGGAGTGGGAATGTGTGTATAAGAAGGAAGGTAGTGTTACTATGTAGAGGGAGATTACTTATAAATTATTGCAGTTGACCAGGGCTTGGCAAACATTTTCTATAAAAAACAGATAGTTAATATTTTAGGTCTTGTGGTTCAGACAGTGTCTTTTTGACAATAATTCAACTTTACTGTTGAAATGTGAAAGCAGCTATAATTTATGTAAACAAATGTATCAATACAACTTTATTTTCAAAATCTTGTAGCAGATTGGCTTTGACCACTGGTTTTAGTTTGCTGACCGTTATAATAGACCATTATTGCACTAAAGCAATGACAGTGGAGTTGGAAAGAATATGGAGTTAAGTGACTTAGTTCTATATGTTTTGAGCACCTATTTTGGGGTGGGTGCTCTTCTAGACATAGGAGATATTCTGTGAAAAACAGACAAAAATCCCTTCTCAAATGGAGTTTTCATTCTGGGAAAATTTAGAATACAAATATTCTACGAGGTAGTTCACCTATTAGTAAGCAAAGGTTTGTAGAGGGGAAGTAGAAAATACCTATCACAATTGACAAAAATTCATTGTGGCTGCTCAAGGATTGTGTGGGAAACATGGTATTAATTAGAGAAATCTTCCTCAATTACAGATTGACCCATTTTGTTTATCTGTAAATATATGTTACAATGTGCTTTCTGCTCAATTCAATGTGTGTAAAATAATTAGCATGCATAAGAAAATGTCTCCATGTGAATGGTCTGGAGCCTCAGCCAGATAATTATTTTTGTACAAGGATGAACAATGTGACCACACAGGGAATTGTACAAAAGCCATAAAACAAGGGATAATAAAATGGATTCTCCTCTCCACATATGTAAAACATGCAACCAATTCTCTGTACAATTGGCAATTTTTACAAAAACCAAAACAAAACACAACAAGCAAAAAAACCAACAAAACAATGATTTTTTATCTTTCTCTGGAAAATGGAAAGATAGTTTTAGTTTATTAGGAACATTGGATTCCTTCTTTCTCGTTGACCTTGGCCAACTCTTTGTGTTGTCCATCTGCCCTGTTCAGGGAGCCCATGAGCGGGCTCCTCATAGTGGATTAATGTAAGGAAAGTGTTCAGTGAGTGTGAGCACGATGAGGAAAAATGATGGGAAATGAGAAGTTATGACATGGGTGACAGGATAGAGAATTGGTGTTGGTTTTGCCACTTGCTTTCATCCTCTGAGCCATATTTAGAAAGTAACCACAGCCTTAACAATTGTTTCTTCTATAAGTTTACAGTTAGTTATATATAAGACATCCAACCAATGGCATTATAACAAGCATTTGCTCTAATGAAAAATTCCCTTAACATTGTTAATGTCAAATAGTAAAAAGATATTTCTCATTTCTAATTGTATGATCTTCCTGTGTCTCCTGGGGGTATCTCCAAATCAATGCATTTTACATAAGATACATTTTGAACTGCAAGCAATGTTATGTAGTATATCATTATTTTATTAATGACAGAGTTTAAGGCTCATTGACCTAATGCAGAGTATGGGAAAAGCAACATGAATCTGTAAGAGCTCTTCATGGCAGCATGTGTCACTAGAAGAACTAGCGTTCCTTGAAGGAGACTGAGTAGGCTACAACCTGTGTGTTGATATTTTCAGAGTGGAGAGGAGGTTCAGAGAAATATTTCTCTCACTCAATGATGATAGTTAGGCTCCAATATTTGTAATAGATGCTCCCAGCTTTGCACCCATAGTTGGAATTAGGTGTGAGAAACCCATGCCTTGTGGTGGGAAGGGAAGGAGCATTTTGGGAGTCAGAATGGGAAAGGCATCACCAAGGGGAAAGCACTAAGAGTAAAGAGCTAAGAAGATAAAATCTGCTGCTCTAGTTGTTACTGCTGGTTAATATCCAGCATCTATTATGTCTTCTATCCTAATAGAACTCCTACACTTCCCTGGTATGACTCAGAGAGCTAACCTCATCCCAACTCCAGTATGGATTCTGATCCATCTGCATATTTCCTAAATTGTTCTGATTATAAGATTCACCTGAGAACATTGTGAAATATATATTAATAGAGTATCATATGCTTCTATTGAAATTCTGATTCTGCCATTTTGAGTTGTAATCTCAGAAATCTATGTTTTTATGAAATGCTGCAAATCTTTCCTGTCATTCATTAGGGAAGTTGTTATGAGTACTGATTTAGGCTCATTGGTACATGGAAAAACCACAGTGGCTTGTAACAGTCCAGAAGTGTGCTGGAGACTTAAATTAGTCCAGGCCGACTAATGGGAAGGTTTTTAATTTCAACATATTTGAAAGAAGATTTTCTTTCCACTGTTTCTCCTGAACAAAGGGACATGTACAATAGCTTTAGTTGTTGATGGCAGATCTCTTTAAAAAGCAAAGGTATTTAGCCTTAGGATGAAGCCAATGTGTATTTGTGAGAGCAGAAGAAGGTAATGAACCAGAAATCTTTATAACAAAATGAGTCACAATCAACTAATCTGAAGCCTGCTGAGTCTGTGAATTTTTTGTTATATGGTAATTAAGATCTTTATTTTTAACCAAGTTGTATTTCCTGTTTCTTTTTTTTTTAAAGATTTATTTATTATTTTTGACAGAGAGAGATAGAGATGCAGAGTCAGAGACAGAGAGAAGGGGAAGGGCCCAGAAGAGTCTCCATAGTTGCACATCATTGGTTTTTCCACATAGTTTCATTCCACAGGTGGAAGTGGGGTTGCACAGGGTAGGAACTGGGCCGGGGTCTCGCCCCGGTGAGAACTGAACTGGGGGCACTCCCCAGTTCAGCATGTGGGTTTGCATGGGCCGGGGCCAGGATTCAATCCTCAGTCCCCAGGGCTGCAAAGTGAGTGCCTAATCCACTGAGCCATCCTGGCTTCTCCTTTTCTGTTTCTTAAAGGTAAAAGGTTTTCAACTAAGGCACCTACTCCCCCACCCCACCCCCCAATATACTGTATTTTCTGGCGTATAAGACGACCGGGCGTATAAGACGACACCCTAATTTTACAATTAAAACATAGGTTTACGCCTATATTCGCTGTATAAGACTACAGCCTCGGAAGTGGGGGGTAGTCTTATACAGCGAATATAGGCCTAAACCTATGTTTTAACTGTAAAATTAGGGGTCGTCTTATATGCCCAGTCGTCTTATACGCCAGAAAATACGGTATACACTTTTGCCATTAGAAAAAAAATCTAGGAGTATTATTTCTCAATTTTCTGCTATTATCAAGTAAAATTATAATAAATTATTAGTGCATGTGCCCATATCTCTGTTCTCTGAAAACAAACTTAGCACCTATGGAACGATGATTATTTTTTACAATTATGTGATGAATACCATTTTAGGATCAGTATCTACAATTTTTATGTCTTTGGTATTAGTGACTATGAAAAAATAACTTATTAGTGAATACATGGAAGTGTGCATATTTGAAAATAAATTCATGAAATAAAACTGGTTAAATACCAAAATAATAAACATTTCTAGTCTATTGTTTTAAAATGAGGTTTAACTTTCCTGTGGAAAAGTGAAATAAAACGTTTTATAATTATATATATATATATATATTTCACAGATGAAATGAGCAATATATATATATATTATATATATATAATATATATATATATTGCTCATTTCATCTGTGAAATATATGTGAAATATATGTGAAATTTAATTTCAGCCTTGGCCTGTACAGACCCATATATATTATATATATATATATTATATATATATATATTATATATATATATATTGCTCATTTCATCTGTGAAATAAGTCCAAGGGGTCCACCCTCTGTTGACTCTGGATGAGGTAGGTGTCACCTGTCTTACAAGATATCCATTTATGTTTTGGTGCTTGCATACTATTAGTGGGCGAGTTGTATCTTATAAAATCCTGTTTTGTATACAGTATGTTTTGTATGAGACTGATAAGTCTCTCTGGGGACAAAAAAGGACTGAAAACCTGACTGCAGTCCTCATAAATTTTATCCATAAAAATGCATCTATTGGGTAAAAGTGACTGCTGACTATATACGGATTGCAAGAAGGACAATGGGATTTCTCCAGAAGAATAAGGAATCTGAACTAATGTGACAGCAGAGAGACAAAGCTTAAGGATTGGAAAGAAATGTGGTTCCGCATTCCATGTAAAGCTGAGACCACCTTAGTCAGTCTGACTGCATGAGTACATCTTAGGGGGAATGGTGTGTGCATGCACAGGTACATGTGAGTTCTCATATGCTTTTGTATATGTAATATGTGACCTATCTCACCTTATGGCCCATGTAGCTTAGCTTGGCTGAAGGCACTCCTTGATTGAGCATCACATGGAGGAAAGGAGTACTCTCCTTCATGCACGAAGGTGGCAGGTTTGTCCTCAGCAGTGAGCTGGTGCTCATCAATTCCCTGTGCAATTGATTCTTGAGGTTATTGATTTGGAGTGACATGGGGGATACTTAAATTCCTTTTCTCATGAGCACTGAGTCTGACTAGGAATGATTTATAGGTGTCAATTCTCATAAACAGTTGAAAATGGAAACCTTAAGGAAACATTGGAATTTCTGCTATTCAGGCAGAGGATGAGGGAAACTCAAGATTTAGTAGGACAATATAAATATAATCTTATTGGTATTATAAGCTGACAAAACCAGGGACATACTAAAAATGCTTACATGACAGAGTGGTTTGTATTATTAAATATGCTACATAGACTTTTAACATTTCATCTTTCCCCAAACTAAGAAGTTAAAACTAGGGATGCTGGGATGGCTCACTGGGTTGAGTGCTCAACTTGTAACCCTGGGGACTGAGGATTTAATTTCAGCCTTGGCCTGTACAGACCCATATACTGAACTGGGGTGTGTCTCCCATGTGGGGAGGTCCCCAGTTCATTTCTCACGAGGGCAAGCCTACTGTGTGGAAGGCCCTTGGTTTGGCTTCCAACATGGGTGTGCTTTCCACGTAGGAGGTCCCCAGATCTCCTGGTGCCTCCAGCCCAGTTCCTGCCCTGCACAGCCCAGTGCCCAGCTATGGGATGAAACTATATAGAAAACTAATGATGTGCAACTATGGAGATTGCTCTGGGCCCTCCCCTTCTCTCTTTCTCTCTATTTCTGTCTCTGTCAAAAAACAGTAAAAATAAATATTAAAAAAAAAAGTTAAAACCATAAGTTGCCACTGGGGAGCAAAAAGAATGTTAGGCACAGACCAGCAAATGAAGATCCAAATTTGCCAATATTTGAAGCTCTTCAGAAAATCTCAACTATGAGGAAGATATGATTGACAGGAGATATAAAATAGTAGAATTAGTACTTCCCTCTCTGATCCCTGAACTAGCAATGGGGGAAAGTTGCTCAAAGGAAAATGTTAGAAGTAGCTATAAGTAGGCATTCTAAGATAAAATATGTTCTTTCCCAACTCAATAAGTAGTTCTGGCATAAAGAAGAGCACAGAAGAGTTTCCCATATAATTTGGGGGTTTTAATGTGGTTTTGACTTCCTTGATGATGGCTTTTGTATACGGAAAAAAATTATGCAGGGCTTCTTTTAAAAAAATTATTACTTGTCTTATTGATATTTCAATAAATCCTAGCTCTTCCTTATTAGTTCATGTAATATGTAGAGGTGGGGATATTTCCTAGGAGAGGAGTAATTCTTCAGAAGGAGACATAAGAGTTAGGATCTCAACAGAAACCACATGGCTCAAACACACTGGGATAATTCAAGAATGGCTTCTATAAAAAGCGACTAATTACAAAAATGTGGGCAAGTTGGAGAATTGATCATGCACAAACCAGGGCTAGCCATCTCTCTAGACTTTTAAAGAGAGGAAGAAGTGTTTACCAGAACCCAGGAGGGAGTTGGATAGTTCAGGCTGCCTTGAGAGGAGCAGCGAATTTCTGTTTGGGAACGGGGCCAGCCCAAGGCAACCTCACAGGGACAAAATAGGGAAATGGACATCTTGACCCTAGTTTTTCACTCTGATATTCTATTGTAGCTCTCCATGGGCCAAAACCATCCAGAAGTCCAAGGGCACAGGAAGCTATTGCTACCATTCATACTGGTCAGCCTCCTGGGACAGCAATCAGAACAGAGGAAGTGTCTGGTTCAAGGGGTTGGCAGGCAGACATAGTAGTTAAATCTCTACTGCATTGCCATATAGAATAGACTCACTAAATTTACTTGCTATCTTTCTTAGCAGAATCCACATATATTCAGAATTTAAGAATATATATTATAACATGCACACACACATACACACACACCTATTTGGACCTTGACTCATTTCATCTGTTGACTGCTGGATAGCTAACTGTTTTTTAGAAATGTGTGGTATAAGTTTCAGTTATATGTGTCATGATTGACCTTTATTGAGTCCATGTAAAATAAAATCTCGTTCTTCCTGATCTCAAATACTTAAAATATCAGTGGTTAAACTTTAGCTTGAAAATGCAGTGAGTGTGTTTAGTCTTTGAAGATGAGTGCATTAACACAAGTGTTTGCTGGAAACTGTTATTTTCTGAGCGACTTCATTGTATCTTGACTAACAAAATTGGTACCGGTATGTCAGTGAATGCTGAGTATTTTATTCAGAGTTTCAATATGGCATTTTTGAGAATTCTAATTTCTCATAAGTTAGCATCTAAACATCACCTTTAATCGATTTAGATCAGAGAGAGGTAACCGATCTTTTGGCTTCCCTGGGCCACATTGGACAAAGATGATTTGCCTTGGGCCATGCATAAAATACACTAACATTAACAGTAGCTGATGAAGTAAACAAAAAGAAGAAAATTGCAAAAAAATTACATAATGTTTTAAGAAAGTTTATGAATTTGTGTTGGGCTGCATTCAAAGAAAGCCATTTTGGGCCACAGAGTGAACAAACTTGATTTAAATTGTTTAAAAATATAAACTTTATTATATTATATATACAGGGGACAAATCTACACATTCTGTGACTATTCTAAAAACAATTAATTCATAAGAGAGAATTGGAGAAAGAAAGCTAAAAACTTCAAAGTTATTATTTTTTTTGAATAAGCTGTATGAGAAAATTATAATATCTCCTTGGTTCTTTATTAAAAAAATAATACAGTGGCCTCTTTGATTAAATTTGATGAAACAATGAACATATGAGTTAGGAACACTGATGGGGTAGAAAGATTTTTTTTTAATAATTGATCTTTGTAACTGCCACAAAAATGAAAGTTAAAGTCATGACACAAACTACTAAATGAAATACATGCAAATAATTCGAAAAGTAAAATCCTATCAGTCTAATCGGTGTTGGGTCTGGATTTGTATATAAATGGTGTTAGATTTTAAGGTTAAGAAGCAAGAGATTCAGATTTAACAATCTATTCACTAGTTTTTACAGCTTAAAATATACTCTTTTTTCCCACTCAGCCCAGGGGGTCCTCCTTAACCCCCAAAATACACTCTGACCTTCAAGCTTTGAATCAGCATTTACAGACATTGAAAGGTTATCGTGTGGCATTTTCCTCAGACTAACTGTTGATGTTTACAAATGGAAGTATATTTTAAAAATGTTTTAGGTCAACCAGGGAGCAGAGCCCTGGTAAGAAGAGGGACATATTCTTCCTGGGAACAGGGAGGAGTTCTAGAGATATAGTCTGTTGTAATTGCTTAGCTGTCCCTGGGAGTAAAGATTTCAGATGTTTTTTCAAAAGCACTGACTTTATATTATTTATGGTCTTGGTTTCTTAATAGGTCAACTTTCTATAAGACTAGCCATAGATTTTTTTAAAGTGGAAGATTTTAAGATTCAGAATACACTGGAAAGGATGCTGGTTTTTAAATATCTTTCAGATGTTAGAAAAATCACAAATAGTCTTGTTCATTTGGATGGATCATCCAAGTGTAGGGACAGAGGTGTGTGATTACATTATTAAAAGTTTGCCAACTGGCTGGACAACACTATCTCACTGTATCTGGGAGGCTGACTCATTTACAACCTCTGATTAACAGTCATACTAGTCTGAGTCAGGATTAACAAGGAGAGCAAGGGGCTGATGCACTTTATGCAGATTGGCTCCTTGTATTACAGGCAGAACAATTTAATGAAAATGGTCCTTAGCTCTGGTTTCAACCAAATAAATTTTTTGATTCTGGTTACTTACAGACTATTGTGTTAAACCAAACTGAGTTTCATTTAGAATAATATAAAAGCAGGGGTACATAATTAGTTGTATCATGTAAATAAAATACAAAGCACTTATAAAATTAAAATATGGATTTTTATATTTTTGAATAACATAAAAAATTTTACAGTATAAAATTAAATCACAAAATCAAGAAGCAAAATATTAATTAGAGTAAGATCCTAGCTTTGCTAAAATATAGTTTAAATTTTACTGTGAACTAAATATACAAAAATAGAAACAATTTATGTGGTGAGAATGGGTAGAAGTTTCTTATTGATAATTCTCCATATATTGTAATTTATTTTACAATGAATTAACAGAAATTATTTTTTATGATCAGAAATAAATGTTGTTTACAGAAAAAAAAAGTTCTGTGACAGCAGTACATATAACCTATTTAAGAATGTTTAATCATTCTAAATAATTATTTAAGGAACATTTGCTATAAATAAACAGGCCTACCGACAATTCTACTGGAATTAGCACCTATATGAGAAAAAAGTATATGATTGTTGCTCATAATTAATGACAGCAGTACAAAAATGGTTTCCTAGTTTGTGGCTTACTATTCATAACCAAATCGTTTTCTTATTCAACATTAATAAATATTCCTAAAATGACTATTGTATTAAGAATAGAAAAATGTATTTGTGCACTCCTTGAAAAATGTGAAGTTCAAAGCCATGTGACTGCTTCTGTTTTATGAGAGCAGTCCGTAGTGTCTCATTGGTCTGCTCCAGGAACCCTGGTATAGAGCCAACAGAAGGATATTAATAAATGAAAAGTACTGAACAAAATAGGTTCAACACTTGTTGGTTTCTTATCAAAACTCCATGAATCTTTATTCCAAGGGTACAATGGCATCATTTTATTAAATCTGGCAAATAACTGCTTATTTTCCTATAGAATAGTTTGAATTTGCTGTGTTAGCATGTGGTTTTATTTTGCTGTTGTTATTCTGGACTGTTTTTGTTGTTGTTATTGTCACCCAATTTATAGATGATGTATTATATAGTTGTACACTTGAAATCTATATGATTTTACTGACCAGTGTCACCCCAATAAATTAAAAAAAAAACCCGAATAAACCATAGGGAGAAAAGATGTAATCAGCAGGATGGAAAAGAAGGTTATTACAGTAATCCAAATGAGAGATCATGGCATCCTAGACTAGCCTGCCAGTAAGGACGAAGAAACATTAATTGTTTCCAAGTATGTTTCTAAGGTAGAACAAACAAGATTTTCTGGGATACTGACTGTATAGATATCAAAAGAGAGTCTACTGGATTTTGAGATGAGGAGATGTTTTCTGAATTTTTGGAAGGGTCTGAGTAATCACAATAGCCCTTAAAAGAGGGAGGCAGGAAGGTCAGAATCAGAGAAGGCGATGTGTTGACAGAAGCAGAGGTCAGAGTGATGTAATTGCTGAAAGGGGCCACAAACCAAGGGAGGCAAACCGCTCCAGAAGCTGAAAATGCAAAGAAACCAGTTTTCACCTGGAGCTTCTAAAAGGCTTGACACCTTAATATTATAGCTCAGTAGAACCCATTTTGAACGTGCGACCTCCAGGACCGTAAGAGAATAATTTTGGCGTTATTTATTACAGCAATAACTGGAAGTGAACACAGAGACTGTGGAAAAGCAAAACAACAGTGAAATAAGTAGGGAGATAGGAGACTGTTTTGTCCTGGAAGCAAAATGAGAAAAGTATTTTAAGAAGGAAGAAGAGATCAAGAATGTTCAATGCTGCTCATAGGTCAGGTGAAATAAAATTCCGAGAAAGGAGCAATATATTAGCAACATGGAGGTAATTGATGAGCTTAACAGGAGTAAATCTTGTGGAGACACAATGGGAAAAGCCAAGTTGGAACTGGCTTCAAGGGAGAATGGAGAAAAAGAATTAAAGACAGCTTTGCTATGGAGCAGTGGCCATTACGTATATGCTTCCTCTTTTTGAATGAGAGGTTCTATTGTCTATATGGCATGGAATAAAAAGAAACAACTATTGATACATGTATGTTGGTGAAAAAATGCCGATGTCAAAATCCTATATAACTTATGGCTCCAATGTATTCTTGAAATGACAAAATGATAGGGCTGAAGAACAAATTAATGGTTTATGATGAATTAGGAAGGAACAGGGAGATAAGGAGATGGGTGTAGGTAGCAAGAGAAATCCTTGTGATGGAACTGATCTCTACTTGACTGTGGTGATAGTTACAAAATATTAGTACATGTGTTATAATTGCATGTACACACACACACACATGAGTACATGTGAACTGGTGAAAACTTAGTAAGGTTTATGATTTGTATCACTGTCAATGTCCTAGTAGTGATACTATACTATGGTTACATTAGATAGACACTGAAACTGAGGGAAGATATATCTTATAACTTCACATCAATCTACTATGGTCTCAAAATAAAAGAAAAATAGAATGGCAGAAATAAACACAAAGTACATTAAATAAATTTGCAAGTTAAATGGCAAGAATTCTTAGAGTATATTGAGAAATAATTCATCTGCCCATCTTTTGTTTGTAAGGAACCTATTTAAAACATAAAACACAAAATGTAAATGTAAAGGAATGGAAAATTACATTTGAAGTAAATACCATACAAAAAAGCTGATTTCAATATAATAGTATCAGACAAAATAGACTTTAAAGCCAAATGCATTTTTAAAATAAAGAGAAGTTATAACAAAATAATAAAAGGAGTAATTCACCAATGTGTGCTCAGCGATGTTGACCCCAAACATATGAAGCAAAAATAAACACTTTTGTGAAGAATAAAAATCAACTGTGTAATCATCATGGTATATTTCAACATATTTCTTGATGTAATATTCAGATCTATTATATAAAAATTAGATCTATAGATACACATTACATATAATTAAATATATATTTATTTTTATATACTTTAAGTATATATAAAGTCTATAAAAACAGTTGTAAAGTTGACATATACAGAAATCTGTACTAAAAAATTAAGGTGTATTTTTTCAAACTTATATAAAGTATTAACAAATGACAACAAATTTAGACATAAAATAAAGCATAGAGATTATGCTTCTGACAACAATACAATTAAGTTAAAAATCAGAAAAATATGAAAGAAATTTTTATATATTTGGAAATAAAAAATATTTATAAATAACTTGTGCTTAAATAACTCATGGACCACTTCAGGAGATTATGGTGATCAAAATTAGAAAATATTTAGACTTGAATGATAATGCAAATACTGTAAATCAAAATGTGTGGGGTTTAGCTAAAACTACAATTAGAAAGCAAAGCCTTAAATGCATATATTAGAAATAAAGAAAGATGAAATCAATCAGCACAGCTTCTAATTTACAGATAAATAATAATAATGAAGTCATCCAAAGAAAATGGGAAAAGAAAGTAATTGTGAAAAAAAATTTAATAGAAAATAAAGAAGGATAGATAGGACAAACAATACCCAAAGTTAATTTTTTTTAGAGAAACTAATACAATAAACAAATCTCTGGCAGATTAAACAATAGAAGGAGAGATACTGTAATAAAAATTAGACCACAATTACAAAATAACATTTTCCAATAATTTAAAATAATACAAATTTTTTAGAAAAATACAGTTCACAGGATATATTCAAGAAGAAATAAAAAATCTGACTAATTCTATTAAATTGAACAAAATTGAATCAGCCATCAACAGTTTAACCATTTGGGGAATCAGCAAGAAAAATCATGATAATAAAACCAAAAATGATCCAAATAATCAAAAGCAACATAAATCCTTAGTATATATATAGGATAATTTCACCAAAAAATCAGGGATTAGACAATCTCTATTCTATTTACACCATTCTAAAGAAAAATATAATATAAAAGCTCTTCAACAATTTTATGTTTTGGGAAAGCAAATGAAACATTTATAATAACTATGATTTAAAATTACAAAGACAGTTAATAAAAAAAATATTCAGACCATTATCTCTAATAAACACAGATTCAAAAATCTTAAACTTTTACCAAATATACCAAACAGAAGTATACATATATAAATTATGACAAAGAATTTTTTTTTTCTTAAAAATGCAGGTATGACAATGTTAAAACATCTATTAGTATAATTTATCACAACAGATTAAATGTATTTAGAACATGATTATTTCAATTACTTGCAGGAAAATCATTCAATGAACTCATGGGTCATTCATGACATAAACTGTTAGAAAATAGGGATCAAAAAGATAGACCCTATTTACTATGTCTAAAAGGTAGCCACCAAATATTACCTACATGAAACAAGATACTTCATAATAAAATATTAAAATATTGTTGTTAAAGTAAGGAACAAGACTTCAAGCCTTCTATTCACCACTATCCTGGAGTTTCTGCTAAATCAATAAGGTATGCAAAATACTCTGCTAAATCAATAAGGTATGCAAAATAAATAAACTTCTAAGATTAGAAAGAAATAAAACTGTCATAAATTGTGAATATTTTGATTATTTATATAAAATTTCAAGAGAAGCTGTAGAGAATGATCAATGTTTTTTTATAAATCAAAGAAATTATTATATGCAAATAACAATTTGAAAATGTAATCTAAAAATATAGCAATCACCATAATTTAAAACAGGAATACATGAAACACTGCGACTACTTACACATTTAGATTGTGTAGGATCATTGAGAAGCCTGAAAACTAAACTATGAGGTTTCAGTGAGGATGGAAAATGCATTTAGATTTGGTGCTCATGGATACATGCGTTCAGGAAGAAGTAAATGCAATGGACAGAAAATTGATAAAGATATGGTTCTCACAGAAATGTTAAAATTTTGACTCATGAAATCTTCTCTGTTTAATTCCCTGCAACACCAAAAAAGAAACACATATCTGAGATCACATAAATTAGTAAGGCTATGGAAAAATGACACAGAGTATATATATGCCATTTACATGTAAGTTTTCAGTTAAAGCAATACATGTGATAAGTGACATAGCTATACCGGACAATAAAACAAATTTAATAAGCCTGACAAATAGTGTTCTAAGCATGGTCTAAAATTTTATATTATTTTAAATGTTACAAAGCATGATGAGTAATTATAATCAATACTTCTGTTACATTCTATTCCAGTTTAGTAATATGAGATTGGCTTTTTCTTCTTCTGAGTCATTCTGCTTTGCTGTCTTATCTTCCTTCAGCAGTAATTATTCTAATTGGTTCATGGTGTTACAGAAGAAAAAGAAAATCTTGGTTTATTCTGATGCCCTAAATTTCTTTATGTTTCACCAATTTATTTATTAGGTCACGTAAGATCCATTTGTAAATTAGTTGAGTTTATAATTTAATATTAATGGAAAAATATAGATAAAATATGAATAATGACTTGGTCATCATATTATACCATTAAAACAGAAAGCTCTAGAAGCACAGCCAGCTCATATTAGCTCCAATTAGTGTATCTTTTTTTTGCCATATATCAGTGTTAGAGATTTACAGTTTATAGATTATTGTTTTCTAGATTGATATTTTCTCTGTTTTATAGCTTCCATGTCTTGAAAACACAAAGCTCAGATATTTAAAGAGCATGGCTACAGGGCACAGAATTTCTATTGAGCAGAGAACACAGGTTTTTGTATATTTTTATTTTGCCAACAATGATTAGTACCAAATATAGATTCAGATTTGTGTTAATAATGTGGGATTCTTTACTAATGGTTCTCCCCAATCCTAGAGCTTTATGTGTGGGACATACAGTGCTACAAATTAATGCTACCACATTAAGTCTTAGTTCTTTTTACAGTCCTAAGAAGGAAAGTATTATTAAAGAAACTGAAGTAGTAATTATTTTATTTACAACATATTCACGCAAGTTTAATCTGTACTGTAATCTTCAAAGTTATGTCTACTACTAGAATTTTCCCTGTAAACTCAAATCTGATGTCCATTTTGTTTCTATCTTGGCTGTTTTACTTGCTTTGTTAAGCAAGCACAACCTGAGGCAAGCTTGTCTCATCTCATAAGATTGAAACAGAACTATGTAGAGTTGGATGAGTCAGAGCAATTAGTCCTCCT
>PVKE010038546.1:0-15398 GCA_004027555.1 Craseonycteris thonglongyai
GATCCTATGGGAGCCGGTGCACAAACTAACTCATTGCTCTGGTAGTCACTCCTGACTGGGCTAGTTCAGGGTCTTCAATGTTCCCGTAGGGAGGGCTGCCCCAGTGGGCCACCCGTCACCCAGATAAAGGGTCTTGAGGGGAAGCCAGGATGGCTCAGTGGGTTAAGTGCTCACTTTGCAGCCCTGGGGACTGAGGATCGAATCCCGGCCCCGGCCCGTGTGGACCCATGTGCTGAACTGGGGAGTTCCCCCAGTTCAGTTCTCACCAGGGTGAAGACCCCGGCCCAGTTCCTGCCCTGTGCAGCCCCGAGCCCACCTGTGGAATGAAACTATGTGGGAAAACCAATGATGTGCAACTATGGAGACTGTTCTGGGCCCTCCCCCTTCTCTCTGTCTCTGTACCTCTCCGTCAAAAACAATAAAAATAAATCCTTAAAAAGGGTCGTGAGGTCATTTTGCTCCAGACACTCGAGAATCTGATCCCAACACATGCATCTTGAGCCTGGGCCGGAATTGGCTGGAGGCAGAGGCCGGGCCAGTGGGCGCCCAATCGCACCCAGCCATGGTGCAGCTCACATGAAGTTTAATAGAGTCAGAACGTGCCCAGAATCTCTGGAAAGTGATGGCCTCACTGCTCAGCTGGACCCTGGGCACTGGGGACACCGTGCCCGGAAGCAGGCGGTCCCCACCCCCAACCTGCCGCCTCTCCTAGGCCTTTTCCAGCCACATCTCCTCGAGGCCAGCGTCTGAGGACGTCCGGTGCTGGCAACTGTGCTGTGAATGGTTTTCCCACGACTGAGGCCCCTTCGGCCACGTAGGTGGGGCATTCTTGTGGATTTGGGGCACTATCCTTTGTGTTTGGGTTGCGCTAGACCTCAACAATACACACCATCTCCTCACTCAGTCACATCACCTGAAGTCCCACCTGTCTTCTAAGTCGCAGCGTGCGTTAAAACGTTCTGTGAGCCTGGAGACGTTTTCCAGCGTGTGACTTCAGACTCTGGCTTTCTGGCAAAGGGCCCGGGGTTTCACCGGCTCCGGCGTGGGGGCCTGCTGGGTCCCGGGCGTGTGTGG
Source organism: Craseonycteris thonglongyai (assembly GCA_004027555.1). Lineage (NCBI taxonomy): Eukaryota > Metazoa > Chordata > Mammalia > Chiroptera > Craseonycteridae > Craseonycteris > Craseonycteris thonglongyai. The sequence continues at coordinate 1,075 of PVKE010038546.1, forward strand.
CCATCGTACAGGGTGGCCGTCTCCACACGCCTGGTTTACCGGCTGTCACACACAGCTCGTCTGGACAGAGCAGTACACATCAGTGTGCCACTGTTGAGCGAGGCAGCATGAAGAGTGTCAACCAGGTGCAGCCTCGGTGACAAAACACTGTCCAAACTGCTCTAACAAGGGACAAATGTCTCCTGGCAGCGTGGAAGGAAGAAATAGATGAGGGAGGCTGCGATGGCTCAGCAGGTTGTGCACTTGTCTAGCAACCGTGAGGTCCGAGGATCGAATCCCGGCTCTGGCCCATGTGGACTCACATGCTGAACTGGTGTGAGCGTCCCATGCAGGAGGCCCCAGCCCAATTCCTGCCCCACACAGCCCCCGCCCACTGTGTGAAATGAAACCATGTTGGAAACTGATGACGTGCAACTATGGAGACGGCTCTGGGCCCTCCCCCTCCTCCCTGTCTGTATTTCTCTGTCAAAAAACAAAAAAAAGTATCACACAGTCAGGGAAGCCAAACACAACCAGGTTACTTGATGAGTCAGGGAACTGCGTTAACTTCTTTGGGTGTGACGGTGGCCCAGTGGGTGTAAGGTTTAGGAAGAAAGCAGCCCTTTTCTCTTAGCAGCCTGACATTGCTATGGATGAAATGACACAGGGTTTCAGGTTAGCTTCACAATTTCCTGGGACTGGGAAGAGGCCGGGGCACGGGGTGGGGGTGGGGGTGGAGCTGAGGGGGAAGGGGGGCGTGGGGGTGGGGGACAGGGGTTGGGGAGAGTGGGCGGCCGTAGCGGAAAGATGAGCAGCGAGCTGGTAATTGTTGAAACGGGAACATAATTGAGAAACCGGAACAGGAGGATTTATGATGCCCGTCTCTTTACTTTTGCATACGTTTAAATTTTTCTCCCATAAGAAGCTTTTAAAAATTCCGTGATGTTACCTGGGTAGAGGAAACCCATAATTCACTGCCACTCATTTCGAGATCAGCAGCCAAGGCTGATCAGGGAATTGGAACACGGGACAGGTGCCCTTGACAGAGGACTTGCCTGGCATTGCCCAGGAGAGGTGGACCTTGGCCAGGGGCCGGGGGACATCCCGGGCCAGCAGCTGGGGGTCCTGGGGAGAGAAGACCCCCGTGAGGGGCGACAGATTGGGGGCTTCCTTTGGGTGTGCTTTGCTCCTTCTCCCGCCAACGGAAAGAAAAAGGCCCTTTCTTAAACACGATTGAGATAATTTTCGGACAATAAACAAGGCATCATGATATTAATGTAAAAAAATGTGAATTGGAAAAGGCATCAACTTGGGCAGCTTTCTCGACTTCTCTGAGTTCCGATTTTCTAATCTGTAAAATGAGAGGCTTGGACAACATCCACGGCCATCAATCTTCGTTCTCCTTAATACTGATCTCTTTAATGTGTGTGTGTGTCAGTCAGAAATGTGTAAAATATTTTACAGCAATCACATTCTCGGGGGGTGGGGGCAGGGAGGGATATCTTCACAAGGCTACTCACCAAATTTAATTGGAAAGATGAACCACAGGTGGATTCGAAGGTTTGTGTCCTGTGCGGTATCTGACAATTGGGCGTACATTGATTTATCACCGTGCTCTGCTTTTCTGGTGTAGAAATGACTGTAAAACCCAGATGCCAGGAGGTGACTAGGTTGTCCTTTGAAATTTTAAAGCTTAAATCTCTGTTGCACATCAATTCTGTAATTTTATGACAAACTCCCAGAGCTCGCACACTTACAAGTGGCTAACACACGGGGAAGCTGGGATGGCTCAGCCGGTGAAGCGCTCGCTTTGCAGCCCCGGGCACCGAGGATCGAATCCCAGCCCCGGCTCATGGGGACCCCCATGCTGAACAGGAGTGAGCCTCCCATGCGGGAGGCCCCCACCCCAGTTCCCACCCTGCATGGCCCCCCGCCCACCTGTGTGGAATGAAGCCACGTCAAAAACTGATGATGTACAACTATGGAGATGGCTCTGGGCCCTCCTTCTTCTCTCTGTCTGTCAAAAACAATAAATCTTTTAAAAAATGGCTAACATGGCACATTTTATGTGACGGGTCTTTTGCCTCAGTAAAAGAAGTCATGAATAATAAGTGGTTAGGCGGAGCTCAGTCACTGGACTCCATCCGTCTCTTGATCGAAGGCGGATGTGTGTAAGGTTCTGGAAGAGGATTAGACCTTTTCCTGTGCCTTTTTAAAAACAACCTGCCACACTCACATTCTCCTCTGCTTATAACATGAACATACCCTGGCTCCCAGGAATGTGTCACACGTGATGCCATAACATTCCGTCATCTGTACTAAGAAGGTTCTTCTTTCTGAGACCGATGCTAATGGCAGAGAGAGCGTGTGGTGGGATACTTTATTTTGAAGGACACGCTTGGTTGTCTACTGGTGGAGAGCCTGTTGGGTCCGCCGAGCAGGCTCCTGACTGAATTTGGTAACCAGTCGGTGCAGAGCCTGTCCTGTGTTTTTTTTTTGGGGGGGGGGGCGTATGGAGAGAGGACGGCTCCGAGCACCTGAATGTGGGGACGCTGAGGAGCTGGTGAGAGAACTAGTCACCACGCTAGGTGGCAACCGCGTCGTGTGCTGTGGGACAGGCACAAGGGCGCTGGGGGAGCTCATGGGAGAAGACGGGGGCAGTAAGGGGGACACCCCAGATCCAACCAACAGTGGGGGCCACACCACTCACAACCCCTAGAACGGGGTTGGAACCCCGTTTCCGGGATGCTGTCTCCCCTGAAATGCAGACTCCCCATGCAGGTCTCTGAAACGACTGTTTCCTTCCGTGGTTCTCTGACGGATGTCCCTGGAACCCGTTCGGGGGGGTGGGGAAGGGAGCTGGATGCGTTCCTGTAACTGATGGTCACTGTCAGAGCTGCCGGCTGTCACGTGGCTGAGGGAGCGCTGTGTGTTCTGGACCGGGACAATGTGTGCTCAAAATACAGCACACATATAAGGTGACCAGATTTTAACATTGGTGAAGCGGGACACTATTGACCGGTGGGCGGGGAGGGGGTTCTTGATTAAAAATTGGGTCTATCTCCCGCCGTTCCCTAGCTTGTCGTGCATTCTTTCCAAAAATCGGGACTTTTTTAAAACGCCGTGGGACGCGGGACAAATTGTTAAAAATCGGGACTGTCCCGCCCACAGCCTAAATTTGTGAGCGAGCGAGACAGGGAAGGGGAGAGAGGATGAGGCGGTTAGGGCAACGCCCCGAGAGAGTCAACACATGGCCCCTTGTGAGCGCACCTTGCACACGTGCAAACCTGCGCCCCCAGGTTTGTCACTCGCCCCTCACCCCCCAGGGTCAGGTCCCAACGACCAGGACTGCTCCTCGGATCCCCCCAGAGCCGGCGAATCCTAAGCCTGCTCACCCCACCTGGCCCACCCGTTAGTCCTGCAGAAATCACAGCGAGGGTGCTTGCTGCGGCCCCCACCACCTGCGCCCCTCTGCTTGAACCTGTGCGTGGCTCTGTCTTTCCAGCATCCGGTGGCCTCACTGTGCCCGGAACCATGAGACGCGCCTCGGGAGCCCAGGTGGCAGCCCGGCTCTCGCCCGTTCGCAGACACGCAGGGTGCGCTGGACACACTGGGCTGAGGGCGCTGCCCAGGGCTGCCCCTGCTCACGCTCATCCGAGTCTCAGCCACCACCAGGGGCGGCGTGGCACGTGGGAAGCTGGGGGCGAGGCTGCCTCGCGGCCCTGTTGTCTTTCTGGCTCGCGGCGGCCCAGAACCTTGGCTCTTCAGTGCACGCCCTGTATCGGAGATTTACGGCCCCAACTGTGTCCGTATCTCAGTTTAATGAAAATGTTAAGGATGCTTTGATGGCCGTGCACCCGTGTAACGTTCCATAAAACGCCTTGGTCCTTTGGCAGCGCCGGCCGGCCGGCTGTTTAACTGTTGGAAGGTGCTTCAGGGCAGTGCTCTCTGCAAAAGTGTCTTTACACCACTGCTGGTTTTATCGCCCTTTTCTCAGCGTAAACAACAAAGTTGCCTGGAAATCTATGAGGCAGAGCCTCGTCTCTGTTGTGCGTCATTAAACCCTGGCTGACTGTCGCTTGCAAAGCGAGGTCCTTAGTGGGGAAACTCAGATGTAGGGGCCCCACCGTGACTCAGGGTTTGAGTCCTCCTGGCTCTCGTTCTGGACCAGACGTCAGACTTGTTCACTCACCCCTGAAGGTCCAGTTTCTGTGCTTCTAAAAGGCGGAGGATGACACGCAGCCTGAGTGGCTGGCATACCCCACTGGCGTGTTATGTTTAGGTGACTTTGAACAGAAGCGTAAGTGTGTCTTCCCCAAACCTCGTGTGCTTGGAGCCTTGGTCCTGCGGCTCGTTCACTGTCCTGGCACCAACCCCGTCCCCGGCCATTGGGGGCCGTCACGGGTTAGCCGCCTGCATCACACTCTTCATCGTCTGACCTTTTAAACTGATTACAATGATGATGATGCTGATGGTGACGCATACAAATACCGTCTGTAGAATGTTCACAGCATATTGTCCGTACGAGGTCTCTTGATGTTGTTTATGGTTGAACTATTTTTTTTTTTTTTTGCACCTGTGAACAACAAGGACATTTTTTGCAGCAAAATGTCCTTCGAGGGTGGATGTTTAATCACAACAGTGCAAACAAGAAAGGCAATGGCTAGATCCAAAAGATTTTCTTTGTTTTTAAAGATTTATTTTTATTGTTTTTTGACAGAGAGACAGACAGAGAGACAGAGAGAAGGGGGAGGGCCCAGAGCAGTCTCCATAGTTGACATTAGTTTTCCATATAGTTTCACTCCACAGGCAGGCACAGGGCTGTGCAGGGCAGGAACTGGGCCGGGAGCCTCCCACATAGGTCCCAGCAAGAATTGAACTGGGGGCACACCCCAGTTCAGCTTGTGGGTCCTCATGGGCTGGGCCTGGGATTCGATCCTTGGTCCCAGGGGTTGCAAAGCGAACACTTAACCAGCTTCGCTCACAGACCTGCTGGGCAGGCCAGATACTGGGCCATAACACACACCTTGGGACATTACAAAGGACGCAAGTCACACAAAGCAGGTTGTCTGGCCACGACAAAATGAAATTAGAGATCCGGGACGGGGAGAATTGGGGAAGCCCACAAATGTGGAAATTAAACAACTCCTACAAAGCCCTTGGGTCAAAGAAGACATCAAAGCAGAAACCAGAAGGTTCTTTGAGGGGAAGGACAGCAAGACTCAGGGAGACCACAGCAGGACTCACGGCATTTAAGTGATGTTTGAAGCGTCTCTTTCCTGGTCGATCTGTCTAGATGCCCATTATTCGGAACTACTGTTCATCCATCTACTTCTCCCCTTTCTGTGGGTTCTTGCACACTTTTGAACTTGAGCCTCGCAAAGCGATTTCCATGTCGTACTTGCACTTCCCCCAGCAAATGATAATGGAAGAGGAGTGTGTGTTCAAATGTAGGGCATCTTATTTGTTGCCAGTTCATTACTGAATGTGATGCGCTGTGTGGTATCCCCCACGATTCGTAGGTTGAAATCTTCACCCCTAGGATGATGGTATCAGGAGATGGGCATCTGGGGGTGATGAGGATGGGGCCCCCATGAATGGGGTCAGTGTTCTATCTATAAAAGTAGTACAGGGGTGCCCTCTACGTGCTTCGCATGGATCCCCCCATTGTTACTCCTTAGGCAATTCTAGCACAGTCGCCAAACCAGAATGCTGCCATTGGCACAGTGTGTGTTCACAGCTCTGTGTCATTGGGTCCCATGTAGATTAATGGAACCACCACCGAGACCAAGACATGGCGCTGATCCACCACCAAATAGAGAGATCTCCCTCCTGCTGCCGGGTGGTCCCACCCACCCCCTGCGCCCTCAGCTACGAATCTGGTTCCGTCCCTGATTCTGTCCTTTTGCCAGCTGTGATGTGGAATCCTGAAGTACGTGTGTGACCTTTATAGGAGTGACTCTCATTCAGCCTCATCCTGAGAGCACCCAAGTGCTATATGTGTCCATAGTGTGTCCTTTTATTATTGCCGAGTACTACTGGTGCTGTGCATATACCACAGTTGGCTTGACCATCACCCTTTGGAGGGCATTTTGGTTGTTTCCAGATTTGGGCAATACAAATAAAGCTGATGTGACCATGTGTGTATAAATGGCACATGGACTTGCATTTTTATTACCCTAGGGTAAATGGGCAAGAGTGAAATTGCTAGGTGGTACAGTACCTATGTTTTATTAAAAAAAAAAAAGAAAGAAAGAAATCAGCAAACTCTTTTCCAGAATGGCTGTAACATTTTACACCTGGAAAGTCAGGTTTCTCTGCCTTCTTGCCAGCATTGGGAACTGGCACTTTATCTTGGCTGTTCTAACCTCTGGGTAGTAGACGCTATGACTTTCAAGCTACCTCTGTCCTTGGAGAAATAATCGACTGAATTCACAAATATTTGAGGGCATATTGCACAGCACAGCAGCAGGCACAAGGGAGAGCTAACTGGTCTTCCCTCCCGAGGAGTCCGAAGCCGGAAGAGGAAGTAGGATGAGTATGCGGTCAAGTGCCCCACAGCCACACCCAGCGCATGTGGTGGGGAATCTCTGATTGTCAAAATTATCCTGAAAAATTACTGTTAATTTTTGTAAGGTGATACGTATGTTTTCCAAAAAAATCTCATCTTTAAAGAAATACATACTGAGATATTTACACATAAAATAGTGTCTGGAATTTGCTTCAAAATGAGGGAGGACAGTGGTTAGTGCGCAGCATGTAAGTTACACAAGATTGACCATGATGAGTTGGTAATCATCAAAACTAGGTGACGGGGATCGATTTTACTATTCTGTCTACATCAGTAGGCTTGAAATTCTCTATTGTTTTTTAAAGCATTTTTTAAATCCTCAAAAATGTTACAGTAGGTATCCTGTTGGGAGACAAACACTCTTTGGGTAAGTCAGTTTCCCTTCTAGCGTGGGGACAGGTTATTCATTCTTCCGTGGAGTGAGTACCAAGTAAAGTGGTCCTTCCTATGATGGGCCACCCAGTAGAAGCAGCAGAATTTGCACAGGGTGATCATACCACAGTGGCAGGGGAACAGTGTTAGCCAGTTAGAAAATTTGAATACCCAGTAGATGGAGACAGCACACCTTAATTACCAACAAAGCTGCTATTGGAGAACAGGGCTTGGTGTCTTGTCAATTAGGCTTGCCTGCCCCTCACTCCTGGTCTAGACCTTGGAAGAGTTTATTTGAGGCAAACTCCAAGACCTCCGAGCAGTTCACTTACTGAGAGCACATACTGGGTCTTACCAATATTTTTCATCTTCGCCCATTTGACAGGTTAAGCAAAACATCGTGTTTTATTTACAAGATCTGTGGAATTTCAAAATTGGTAAAATGTGGGCCTTTTTGAGGAATCAAGGGTCTTGACCTATCAGAGCAGATGTGTATATGTATCTTAACTGGGAAACAGCACACTGATCCAGTGGCTTTTCAAAGTTTTTTGATTTTGACTTAAAAACATACATGTATACTCCATAGTGTGACCTAGCTCACACGTATGTATACACTGTGTGTGTGTGTGTGTGTGTGTCTGGCAGGATCTTTCCGAGACTGAAACCCATTAGTGGGCTGGGAAATATATTTAAGTAGTTTGCAAGCAGCATTAAAAAAAACCCCACAACAGTAAAAACACATCAGTGCATCCCCACAGTGATGACACATTTTAGTTGTTAAATTTGTTTTGTTATATGTAAATAATACATACGTGTGTGTATATGATATATACTTGTGTATGTGGCATATATATTTTTTGTATACATATGTATATGCTACATTTATAACGCACATGTGAAATAGTTATGTACACGTGCATGTGATATGTATATTTGTGTACCGGTAAGTACGTGTGCACATAATATGCACTTCCGCATGCCTGTACGCACGTGTATGAAGTTCACACGTGAACCAGGTTACAACGTAAAATGCAGGCGTTCCCTGCAGGAATTAAGTAGCTAATAAAGTCTAGCCTCTTCCCACATCCGCCGTTTGGCATCTACTGAAGGCTAAGAGCCCGCTTCAAGAAAGATGCTTAACTGACATCCGATTCCAACTCAGCGAGCGGCCCCGCCCCTCGGCCCCGCCCACAACCCGGCCCCGCCTACGTGCCCAGGCCGCAGACCCAGGTCACAGCGGCACGTTCCCACGCTCCGACGCGCCCTCAACGGCGGCCGCCGGGAGGAGCGCCGCGGCGCCGATGGCGGGCGCGCGCACGCTGGCAGGGCGCCGGGAGGAGCGCCGCGGTGTCGATGGCGGGCGCGCGCACGGCGGCGGGAGGGACGGTGCACGGCGGCCATCTTCCCTCCCGGCGGCCGCTCCTGGTGCAAGTGCGGGGTCCGCTTCCCTGCGGCGCCCTCGGCCTCGACCGGAGCAGTGGGGAGGCGTGGATGAGGGGGGAGGTGAGGAGGAGCCGCCCCCCACCGTCGCCGCCCCACCGCCCGAGGGCAGGCCCGGGCGGGCAGAGCCCCCGGGGTGGTCTCGGGGGCCGCTTCCCGGCGCGGCCTGGTCGTCCCCGCCCCGCCGGAGACCCCTCCCCCGGGGCCCGTCGGCGCCCGCCCTCGCCCGCCCCGCCGCTCGCAGGCTCCCAGGCTCCTCCCCGATGGGATAAGCTGTAAAGATGTTTAGTTTTGAAGGGGAGTTCAAAACGCGGCCCAAGGTGTCCCTCGGAGGCGCGAGCAGGAAGGTAAGAGCGGCGCGCGCGGGCTCGCGGCGGGCGGGGGGCCGGCTGCGGCGTCGCCCGCTCCCCGGCGGTTCGTAGCGGCGGCGGCGGCGGCGGCGGCGGCAGGAGGGCCGCCCAGGGCTTTGCGGACCACGGTTTCCGCCGCCCGGGACGCCGTCGACCCCGCAGGGGCGCGGGAGGTGCGCTGCCCGCCTCTTCCGTGTGGGAAAGAACGCGCGGCGCGAAGGGGTTCCGCCTTTCTTCTCGGAAAGGAGACCCCCGAATTGTCTGTGGCTCACACCGGACCAGGGTCGTGCCGGCTCACGGGCTGCGACCCTAGCGGGTTCGTTCACGTCCACCGCCCCCGAAACGGAGGTCGAGCAGCGCCGGCTTGGCCACGTGGTGGCCTCCGGGGCTGTCACTGTTACTCTTTTGCAGCCGGCTGGCGGGAACCTGGGTCTGTTTCGGTTTTTTGTTTTGTTTTGTTCCGGTGGGTCCTATAGTTACTCTTACTATCGTGTAGAGAGAAGGTGGACACGCGCCAGTCACTCTGCGCATGCGCAGCAGGCTGGTGGTGGCAGGTCCCCAGCCCAGAATCCCTGTCCCTTCACGGAGGGAGGGCCCTGGCGCGTCCCCACTGGGGGGCTCAGCCCTGTAGCCACCAGGGGGACCCGGATCTCAAGGGGAGAGCTGCACATCTTTTTTTCCCCTCCCTTTTGGTCGCACACCTAAGCGTCCCTGGCTGGCTTAGGCTCTGTCCCCTGGAAGCGCCCTAGGGGGCAGAGGAGAGGGTGGGGGAGGAGCCCCAGGGAGCACGGGGGGCGTTTTGCATCCCTCGTATCAGTTAGGCATTGGCCGCAGGCTGCCCTCCCGGGTGAGGGTAGGAGGGTGCCCCTGCTGACCCTGCAGCTGGGGGCTGGGCTCCTGAGAAGGTGGCCCAACGGAGCCAGCAGTGGTTGACCCGCGGCGCCTGGGGGCTGGGCGCACTGGCGTAGGAATCTGGGCGAGAATCCAGGTAGGTTCAGCTTGAGGGAGTCTTTAACGGACCCATGTGACCACCACTCATTCCCAGCATTCCTTAGGCCCGCCCTGCACCCTTCCCTTCTTCTTCCTCCTCCTCCTCAGAGGAGAGTTCTCACCTTTAGTTTTGCCTGTTGAATTGCCGTGCCACAGGGTCATGTACAGTTTGTCTTTCTCTTGGAATCCGGCTTCTTGGGCTCAGCAGTCTGTCTGAGAGGTGGAACCCACCCATCACGTTTTTGCACTGTGTGAACACAGCACAATTGATCCATTCTGCGTGTGTGTGTGTATTGTGTGTGAGCATTTGTGTGTGTACCTCGGTGGGCACCTACTCTCAAATGTGGGGCGTATGTGACATGGCTGCAGTGCATGCTGCCAGTGTCCCCGCGTGGCCACCTGCAGCGGCTGAGCTCAGTGGCGCCACTTCCTTGCCAACACTTAGTGTTCTCAGTCCTGATTTTGGCAATTCTGTGGGAATGCAGTTTCATTGTAGTTTTAATTTTGTGTCCTGATAACAGTTACTTATGTTTATCTTCCTAAATTCCCTTTGGCTACAGCATAGGTCTTCCCCTCATTTAAAAGACAAAAAGTTGTAATGATCTTCCTCTGTGCTTTAAGTTATTTGAAGTCCTTATTTCTTTCAAAGCTTAGTGGAAAACTGGATAGTTGCCACCTTTTGAATAAATACATAATTTTTTTTTCAAAATGAGTGAATATTTTTAGAATTTATTTCAGAAGGCTTTTTGTAAGATGTGAAAAATAAGGAAAAGTCTGTGCCCTCATCATCATTTTAAAGACTTATTTTTTGTTTTTGAGAGGTGAGAGAGAAAAAGGGGAGGACCCAGAGCAGTCTCCATAGTTGTACCTCTTTAGTTCTGACATGGTTTCATTCCACACAGGTGGATGTGGGACCAGGTGGGGCAGGAACTGAACTGGGGGCCTCCCGCATGGGAGGTGCCGTCCCAGCAGTTACCAGTTTCGCTGCGGTTTAACTCATGGTTTTACATGGGCCGGGATTCGATTTCCGGACCTTGGGGTTGCAAGGTAAACACTCAGCCTGCTCAGCTATCCCACCCTCATTATAGTTTTGTTGGGGAGGTAAGACTTACACAATTAAGTTAAATCACAAGAGAGAATAATTACTGCATTTGGATCTCCTGTGGTCCAGGAAAGAGGAGCATCGGTTGGGGCTGAGTTTTGAAGGACCGGCAGAATTTGGGGAGGTGAGGGACAGGAAGGGCATCCAGTGGTGGAAGCATGTGCATGGAGTATGTGCTGATTCCACTGACTCTGAGTCACAGGTTGGATACGTCGTGGTGGCATGACATAGGTTGTTGGCAGTATTTTCCCCTTTCTTGGTAGTGCATACGGAATATCTTAGAGGTCATCTGGTTACAAGTACAGGCAGGCATCCACGGACACTGGCTTAGTAGGCAAAAAGTAAGGATGTGGGAAAGGAGTGATGCTATCTCCCAGGACGAAGGACAGGCATATCTGGACAGTAGGTCAGCAGCACCAGGGCAGTCACTTCGTCTCCCTGGGCTGCACTGTGCCCTTCATTCTCTGCTCTCTGCAGACGGGCTTTCTCCTTCCACCTGCACATGACCTTGGCCTGGGCAGCTCTCTGAGGAGCTGCATGTGGGGCTGGGTCTGTGCTGCAGCCCCAGACAGGGCACTGTTGACGTGTGAGGGCCGCAGAGGCCACACTCCGAGATGGGCAGTGGTTCCTGAATGCCGTGTGTCTGTGCCTATGGGCCTGGTGGGCTTGGCAAACAGGCTATTAATAGCAGATGTGTGAAACTTGGAGAAATGTGGGGTAGAGGGGCACATAGGAAACTGTCAGCAGAGAGGTGGCTTAGTATGAAGTCACCTGGGGAGGAGGCCCCAGGGGTGGGGGCGCGACCCCAGTGCCCAGCGCTCAGGGCTGCAGTGACGTGATACTCACCCAGGAAGGCCTCCGAGCTGTAGCGGGAGTAGGAACCACGCGTTGGGAAGACCAGAGGAAGGTGCTTCTTGTTTCTGACGGGAGGGAGGGGTGCTGGCTTCAGAGTCCTGGTCGAGGCACAAGTGGGAAGAATCAGGTGTGAGCAAAGAGGGAAAGGAAAGAAGTGGATGTGGATATAGCAAAGTTTATAGATAGGAAGGAAACTAAAGTTTCCTTTCCAACTGTCCACAGATAGTGGACGTAATAGTGACAGAATTAATATCTCTTTAATGTTTGTTCTTTGCTTTAAAAAAGATTAATAGACTTTCTCTCTTCTCTCCACTTCACATTTCTCATGTTATTAGCATCCCGCATTAGTGTGGTTCCCTTGTTACAGTTAGTGAACCACTACCAATAGTGAATTAAGGTCTGCTCTCTGTGTTGTACTTTCTATAGGATTTGATACATGCATATGAGGTACCCACTGTTACAGTATCAAACAGAAATAACTCATTGTCCTAAAAGCCCCCTGTCATTTACCAGTGCTTTGACCCCTTTACCTTCCACTCCAAACCCCCTGGCAACCCTGACCTTCTTACTGTCTTCATGAGTTTTGTCTTTTCCAGAACATCATTTAGTTGGAATTACACAGTGTGTGGCCTTTTCAGACTGGCTTCTTTCACTCAGGAACACATCTGAAGTTCCTCCCTGTCTTTTCATGGCTGGATAGCTCATTTCTTTTTATTTTATTTTTTATTAACAGCAGCCACTGGCTTTGTGTGCTGATTGGGGTTCTTCCTACTGTTTACATATGAGCATTGTTGCACCACTTAAGAGGAATAGCAGGGGCAGAGGTGCCCACTGTGGAGCGTGAGTCGCCTGCAGATTGTGTAACGAGGCTGGGGTGGGGGTGGGAGCAGGGAAGCCTGGGGTGACAAGCAGTCAGGGGCCAGGGTCTGTGGGACACGCTAAGGCACGTTGGTAGCATCAGAGAAGCACTGGAGATTTTCAAGCTGTGTGCAGACGCGGGTGTGCAGGGATGAGTGTGCAGTGCAAGCGTACACTCGGGTGTGGAGGGATGAGTGTAGTGCAGGCGCACACGCGGGTGTGGAGGAATGAGTGTGCAGTGCAGGCGCACACGCGGGTGTGGAGGGGTGAGTGCAGTACAGGCACACACGCGGGTGTGGAGGGGTGAGTGTGCAGTGCAGGTTAACGTGGGTACATTTTTTCCTAGTCTTTAAAAATACACTTCTTGATTTGGGAATCCATATTGCACATTCTGTTTTATAAATATGATCCTTAGTAACTTATTACTGTATTTTGATGCCCTTTTAAGTATTTTTTGCATGTATGTGAAGTTGGCTCTTTTATATTTTCATAGAGGCTCTTTCTTGTAAGTCTACCAAGAAAAAGAAGCACCCAGAAATTATAAGGTTGTGCATTATTCACAAGTAATGCTTTTGCTAACTTTTAACAAATTTAATTAACTCAAAGGGAATTATTTTACTTGAGTATTCTTGGAATTGTGTAAAATGTTACTATTATGTTAGTGCTTAAGAGTGGGAAATACTAACTTAAAACAGATATGTAAGTGATTATTATCTTTACATTGGTAAATGGAATACGTTGCTAATGAAAATACCCAAATAGATGAAGCCATGGAAACCTCACGATTTTTTAAAAGCAATATATCAATAAACATGCTAAAGTTTTTTAAAAATAAATGATTAGCAGTCAATTTGGTTTTATGGAAATTGACATTACGTAAATTTACTATGGCACATACCTAAGTTTTTCACCATAATTTTTTAGTTCTGATGGTTAGTGAAATCTAATTTAAACTATATATGACTTTTTAAAACTCCATTTTGTTACCACTAAATTTGTTTGCATGAAGGAAGTACAGTGTTCCCTCGCCACTTCGCGCTTCATGTTTTGCGGCTTCAGTGCTTCGCAGGTTTTTCCAAAATATTCATCAAAATATAAAAATGAAAAAATACAACCATGTCGGCAGCCACATTGCGGAAAGGAGCATTGTTTCATGTGGATGCGCGAGAGGGAAGGATCCCTGCATGTCAAACAAAGAGATGAGTTGACTCAGAGTCCATACCACGGGCTCTCATAAAGGCGCGTGATTGGTTTCCGGTGCGACATCGACCAATGAGAGTACGAGTGGATTTATCCCTGTGAGTGGATTGTCTGCGCGTCATTGCAGCCTCACCTAGCATCTTCTCTTGTTGTATCTCGCCAGTCTTGTCCATGATGTGGACTGTCTCGCATACTGTATTTTAGTGTTGTGTTGGCGATAACTTGTTTTGTTTAAGCGATCACTTTTTTTATTAATTTAAGCCCTTATAATGCCGCCTAAGCACTGTGCCCCTGCGAAAGCTTCCTCCGGGGCGCCCAAGAGGAAGAAGATGATGACCATCAGCGAAAAAGTGAAACTTTTAGATATGATCAAAGAGGGCAGAAGTGATGCATCTGTGGCACACCATTACGGGGTGAATGAATCTACAGTGCGGTCCATCAAGAAAGAGGAAGCAAACATCCGCAAAACTGCTTCAATAACCTTCAATAAAGAAGCGAAACGTGTGGTAACTCCGCGTCATAACAGAATTGTGAACATGGAAGCTGCACTGGCATTGTGGATTGCTGATTGCAGGAAAAAGACAGTGAGTTTGGACACTAATATGAT
>PVKE010038547.1:0-15398 GCA_004027555.1 Craseonycteris thonglongyai
TCATCGAATTAGAGAATGTCTGTGGTCAAAGAGACACATCCAGTTCAACTTTTCCGTTAAAAAGGAGGAAGCCAAAGTGTAGAGATTTAAGTAAAGGCCTAAGGTTGGCAGTGTAAATACCCTGAATATCCTGCTAATCCCCTCCAAGGTGAAATGTCAGACTACCTTATTTAATTTAATCCACAAAACAGAATTAGAGGAGTTAATATTGTTACATCAGGCCTGTTCTCCCTCAGTCAATCAATCAATCAGTCAATGAATCAATATCTTTTGATTGTACATTATGTGTAAGGCACTTTGTCAGATGCTGTAAAGGATGCTAAGATCAGTTACACATTTTCATCCCTGGAAACTGACTCTCCAATTATAATCCTGAGCTGGAGTTTAGAGCAGTTACTTAGGACCAAATACAGTATATCCCCTTGTCATAGTCAGGGGTGGCGAACCTTTTGGCGATTGAGTGCCAAAGTTTATGAAGTAAGAGTATACTCGCTCGACTCACGTGTCAACCCATCGAGTGAGATAGAGGTATCAATTATTTTTATGTCTATAAGAGGCATACGATGTTTTTATAACAAAAAACAATAATTCCGCGTGCCGAAATAATTGCTCCGCATGCCACTCTGGGCATGCGTGCCATAGGTTTGCCACCCCCCAGTCTATATAATCCAGAGTTTTTTGAGAGGACTGGTCAAACCTAGGATGCCCAATGGGCACACCTCTGCTTGGTTGAGTCTGGGGACTATGTAGGCAGTGAAAATAAGACAGGTTTTGGAATTGGGAATGGGTAGGAATAAAGGAAGCTTCACTTGCACAAAGCAAGCTGTTTACCTGTGGGAGAATCACTTTTCTCATCTATGAAAGTGCAGTAATAAATATCGTTCATGCAGGATGACAGGGCACTAAATGAGATAATTATGAATATATGAGATGCCTAACACTGAGAAGAAGGTATCCTGTAAAGGGTAGTTCAGTGTCATTACCCTCAGATTCTAGGTACAGATCTGAACCATACAAGTCTCTCGAGGCCATCTGAGTAAAAGGAGAATCTTCAGGCTTACAAAAGGTTGGAAGCATACTGCAGACTATCTCTGTGTGGCAGGAGGAAGAAGCAAGGATTGCTACCTTCTCCAAGTTCACGACCTCATCACACTTTGATGGTAGGTTATATTAACAGGGATCTGCCTCTTCAAGGTGGGGAATTGATCCTTCCTGCCTTTAAGCTGGGGTTCAGCTGTCATTACATGGTGTGGATAGTATTGTCATATCTTAAAATGACCATGGCGGTATTAATATTTGAGAAGTTCAGAGAAAAAGAGCATTATCATTCAAGGGTTGGAATATATCATCGTGATGGTTAACCTTATGAATCAACATGACTGGGCTATGAGGTACCCAGATATGTACCTAAACATTATTTATGTCTGTAATACTGTTTCTGGGTGAGGTAAATATTTGAACCAGTAAACTGAGTAAAGAAGATGGCCCTCCCCAATGTGAGTAAGCCTCATCCAATACTTAGGAAGCCTGAATAGGACAAAAGTCTGAGTAAAAATGAATTCTTTCTCTTTTCCAGTCTTTGAGTTTGGGTGTTATTCTTCATCTGCCTTTAGATTCAGCCTTGGCCTGAAATGACACCTTTAGCTCTCTTAGCTACACATCTGGGGATTTGTTAGCATCCATAAATGTGTGGCCCAATTCCTTATAGTAAGTCAATTTCTCTTGATTGATAAATATAGACATAGATGTAGATATAGATTCTATTCTCTGGAGAACTCAGACTAATATAGTCATCTTTGAAAAATGGTAGGTTAGATATTCCAGGAAACAAACAACCGGTAGATTTCCCAGTCAGACATAGGGAATGTGTAGGGAAGTATTGAGTAGTTAAGCTCCATATGGCAGAGGAAATGGCTTTAAATGCCCGGGTTAGTCAGAAGAAAGAGACCTGACAACAAGGGTGATCAGGTACTGCCACCAATTAAAAAAGGGTAGAAATAGAACCCAAATCTGACAGAATTTGGAGAATAGGCTAAACAGCCATTTTTCTTGAAACCTGTGAAGAAGTTCTTGCCTGGAGGTAGAATTTGGGCTGAAATACTCCATGAATTTCCTTCTAATACCAAGATGGGTTTATTTTGACCATATAGAAGTCCAGACAAACTTCTAGAAATATTTAAGTGAGATTTAAAACAAGCAAAAGGAAGAAACACTCATATAAAATGGGCTTTGGACAATTTTTTATTATTGGCTATGATTATTCCGTATTTATATGAGGGTACCCCCCTCAAAAAAACCCTAAAATTTACTTATAAAAAATAGTGTATTTATTCTTACATGTTTAAACTTCAGTCACCCTCAAAGTACTGTTTGATGCAATACACCTATTGAGATGCTTTCTCCACTGTTCAAAACAGTTTTTGAACTCATTGATTTTGATGCCTTTTAGTGATTCTGCCATTTTTTTGTTTCATCTCTTTCAGATTGGCAAAACATTTCCTTTTAAGGACATCTTTGTCCAGGGAAACAAAACAACAACAACAACAAAGTCTCTTGGGGCAAGGGCACGTGAATAGCGAGGTTCATGCCATTCTTGGTCAGAAACTGCTGAACACCCAGTGTGGTATGGGCAGGTGTGTTGTCATGCCACATGCTGTGTGTGTAAATCACCCATTATGAAATGGGTAAACATGTTGAGTATCAAAAAAAAAAAAAAATTCACTGAAGTTGTCTGTAGCCTCTCACAACAATGTTACCTGGTATACACTGATGCAGATGGGTTTCTAGAACATTCACCTAGCTGGGAAAGCCTGTACTACAAGGGACACACCCTCCAGAAGATAATTCCACTTTTTTCTTTCTGGTCCCCCCCTCGTAAATGACAGTATGCATCACTCAAATTATAGAAAAGCATAGCTCAGAGAGCTCATTTCATGGGAGCTGAAGTCCTATCACAAAATGCTTTATATATAATCTTATTTTTTTTAATCTATTGTTTGTATCTTACACTTCACTTTTAAGGATTTCTCATATAGGAGAGAATTTATACTGAATGAGTGTCTTGTGCTGAGAGGCAGGATTAGCATTCCCCTTGGGTTTTCTAGAATTTGCATAGAATGACAAGACTAAGGATAACCAATACACTTGGCACAGTAATTTCCAAGTTCTACCTATAGGACAGTAGGGTTGTATTTTAAATTCTCCTAATAGACTAGATCTCCTAACCACCTTTGTCCATTATTCTATTCATGCAATTCATCATCAGTGAATATATGAATATTTATGTGTAGCTCTAATACGTATAGCACTTTTATAGGCAATTCCCTTAAAGACTACTGCAGTGTTCTGTGAACAAATATCAGTGGGTTCCCATGAACCTATTCGAGACCAACTTTTAACCTGAGTAATTGAAATTATTAATTTCAGGCAAGTGATAGTAAAGAAACAAAATATAAGAAAGATGACCAAGACAGTGAGTGAAAGACCCAAGTATGCATCAGAATCTCAACTGCTGTAATAAATAAGAGAATGAGGTTTGGCAGAGGGGAGGGTAGAGAAGGTGGGGGTGTATAGCAAACTCCACCTTGATAATGACTGGTCATTCTAGGAAGTTCTCAGGGGACTTCTTTGTGTCCTTTTCCTATCTTACTGAACATTTAAAAACTTAACATTGCCACAATCCAAAAAACCTATGTGTTCTTCCCAATATTTTATATGCTTTTATTATATTCCCAATAATTATGTCATAGCAAGAGTTATACGGAGACATCAGGAAGGGGTAGGCCCTCTGGTCTTACCTTTCCTCTCCAATACTAGAAAACATGACAGAAGTTCAAGGGGGGTGAATTAGAACATGTTTGGTTAAGGGAAGTGGGCCAATGAATTACTCTTCTTCCACATCCAAGGTCAGAACTAAGTAATAGTAAGCTACATCTACTGGCAGATGAAAAGCAAATTCTCCGTTTCATGACTGATCAAGCTTTGGAGAACAATGCTTAGCTGTGTGGACACATGGATTCCTATAGTGCAATCTTGAATTCAGCTAAGACCAAGCTTGTCCCACCTGTGGCCCATGGGCTGCATGTGGCCCAGGATGGTCTTGAAAGCAACCCAACACAAATTTTTAAACTTTCTTAAAATATTATGAGATTTTTCTTTTCTTTTTTTTTATGCTCATCAGCTATTGTTAGTGTTAGTGTATTTTATGTGTGGCCCAAGACAATTCCTCTCCCTCCAATATGGCCCAGGGAAGTCAAAAGGTAGGACACACCTGGTAGACTCACCACCAGGTTAGAGTAGAGACTGATTGCTTCTCTGTACTGCAGAGAACAGCTGAATGTATTCAGCAGCAGAAGGGAAAAGTAAAAAAAAAAGGCTTAGCCAGGATGGAAGCAAATGGGCCCGTTCTTCCTCTAGTGTGTCCTGGTTGGCCATGCTTCCTCCCCTCAAGAAGCAAAGTGAAAAGTAAAGAGAAGCCAGGAGTGTGTCTCTAAACTAATGGTTCTCAGAGTGTGGTCCGAGGACCAGGAGCATCTGGGAACTTGTGAGAAATGCACATTCTCAGGCCCCACTCCTGACCGAGTCAGGAATACTGGAGCTCAACAACCTGTGTTTACAAACTTTCTCGGCAACTCTGCTGCTCACCAAGGTTTGAAGAACATTACTCCATAGAGTAACTGAGAGTCACTTGGGCATTTTTGAAAGGCCAGCCTATCCAGGCCTTCCTCTCTAGACCAATGAAACCAGAACCTCTCAGGATTTTTAATACCTATGATCGTTATTAGAGTAGGAGGGCTTTCTGGACACTGCAAACATTTGAAACAAACGCTTTCATGAACACATTTGTGAGTCTGAAGGAGACCTCCCCATACTCCCAACCACGTTGCTAGGGATCTCCCTCCAGTAGTTACCTAGAATGGCAGTTTTCAACTCGGCAAATTTGTCGCCCAGAGGACATTTGGCAATGTCTGCGGACAATTTTGATGGGCATGACTAAGAGAGGGCATGTAACTGGCATCTAGTGGGAAGAAGATAGGGATGCTACCAAACACCCCGCAATACACAGGACAGCTCCTCACAAAATAACTATCGAGTGCAAAATGTCAGTAGTGTTAACGCTAAGAAACCCCCCTCAACAGCATCTGTCTTTGAACCTACCATATAGTGTACATACCAAAGTTTGGCTGTACTAAAACTGCATTTTAAAATGATTTACAAAACTCTTCCCTAGAAATTAGGTCTAGACTAACTTTTCCTCTCCCCTTTGGGAGTAAATGAAGGAGGTTATGGATCCTTGGTCAACATTCCTTCAGTTATCTCCTTTATGATTCCACTTCAGTGTAGATGTCTGCATTACAGGCTAACAAATGCCATCCACCAGGTCTGTTTTCTCACTTTGTAAAACATCTTGCACAGTGCCCCATGTAAACAGGCACTGGATGGTGTGTTACTTAAAGATGGCTGAATTATTAATAGCTCTTCTTAGTTGAGAAAGGCAATTCTTCTAAATACAAGTGCCACCTTATCTCCTCTTAAAATTTCAGATGCATTTCATTATGTGCAACCTTTATAGGCCGAAGTTCTAGAATTCTGCAGTTAATATGTCTAGTCATATCACAGAAATTTGTCACATATGCTCAGATGATCTCAATGTGTAGACTCCCTGCAAATATACCTTTCTTCTCCCCTTCATTTAACACTGATACATTTTCTCCTAAATGTATCCTATGTGGAGTTGAACAATAAAACACAGGGTTCCCAGTTAAATGTGAATATTAGATAAACAATAAATAATGTATTTTTATACGTTTGCCCCCAATTGTTTTTTGGGATATACTTACACTAAAAACTTTTATTTGTTGTTTAGCTGATGATAAAATGTCATGAACTAATCAAATTTCATGAACATTTAATGACTTTCCTTTTAATATGTACCATCTCTTTGAGGAAATTTACATAATTTTTCAGTAAAATTACCAGATCATTTTGTATTAGAATGAGGGCTGCTATTTAGATGATATACACCAGAACAGTCATTCTGTTAATATCTTTCTTACATGGTAGAAAATAGGCATTGCTCTGAGCCTCCTAAGTGGCCTTCGAACCTCCACCCACTTTCTTTTGAGTCAGCATCTAATGGGTTAATATCTGGCACTTGGGTGGTACCACCAAGACCTGGCTCAGGTACCTCCCTGACATCTTTCTGTCTAATTGGTCAGGGTCTGCAATCACTGCTGTTAAACACTTTTTAATATCAGCCTTAAGTACGACTTATTTGAAAGCACACAAATGATTCCCCAAAGAATTGAAATATAGATATCCTTAGATCCCATGTATATATTTGAAGAAACACAGTTTGAAAGTCCAGTACAGTTTCATTCATTTTATAATCATGTCTTCTCCCCCACCTCTCCCCTTCCTAAGTCAGCAGTAATGGTGCTTCCTTTTTCAGGGTTGCTTTCGCTACCATAACAATTCTCCAGCCTTCCCCAGGGATTAGCCATGGTGCGATTTACTTTTCAAGAAGGGCCCATTTATCTTCCCCCTGACAAATTTCAACACATGCACAGGGCTAGCATGAACATTTCTGTAGATTAATCCCTCACCCTTCTCAAAGAGAAGAATTATTCTTAAACAATCTATTTCAATACGGAGTTCCTGGTGTGAAGTTAATTTCCACCAACCTTGTGAGTGGGCAACCAAAACACCATCTCAGTTATTCACTGAGAACAACAGAAGCCCTCCGGCTTGTAGTTTTTCATCCTTATTGTTTAAATGTAAACAGGAAAGAAAGGCAGCCAAAGCTTGCTTTAAAAAAAAAAATCAATGTTTCCCGCAGGCTCTTGGAATCACTTCTATATACCATAGTCTGTCTGTGGTTGTTAACTACCAATAAAATTTATTCAGCATCTACTGTACAATCACCACGTATACATAACATGCTATTTTACACATATGTGTAATTGGACATAATGTGGTTTTGAAAAAGGGCTATGCCAAATCAGTTATGTGTTCAGATCAGTATGCTAGCGACTCAAAGAGACAATGATACTTTATATATAAAACATACCCATATTCTCTGGGGGGAAAAATGAGCATTTAATTATTAGGAACAGCTGAAAAATATTTAATCAGGCAAGTTCAGATTAATATGCCCTGGAAATATTATCAGGCACCACAAATTCATGATGAGAAAAAGTGAGTATGAACAGATAAAATAGAAAGAGAGCCGCAGATAGCTACAAGCTGAATATGAATCAGCAATTCAGTGCTATTGTGATAAAAGTCAATATGATACCAGCACAAATCAATAGGAGCAGAGTAGGCAAGGCTGAAACATAATTCTTCTTCTCTTCTCCCCATTAGTCAGAGGGAGGAAAGTATCCTGTTTTAGATAGCACACTAAAAAAACTGCGAATCCAACCGAACCACATCCAAAGGAGAGAAACAGGTTAGGTAAGGAATATGGAGAAAGAGCCAACCAAAGGAAAACTGAACATACTTTCAAAAAGTGGTTCCATGGTGACTTAATGACTGTTTTTAAGTATGCAGTTTTTGAAGATAATTCTGGCCAGTGAAGCTGATGAAGGAAGATCAAATAAGAAAAATAAAACAGTCTAAAATGAACCATTAGATATTTCTGCTAGACATAAAAAAAACCCTTACCTGCAACAGGACAACAGAACAATAGAGTAGGTGTTGCCCTACTCTATTGTTCTGTTGTCCTGTTGCAGGTAAGGGTTTTTTTTATGTCTAGCAGAAATATCTAATGGTTCATTTTAGACTGTTTTATTTTTCTTATTTGATCTTCCTTCATCAGCTTCACTGGCCAGAATTATCTTCAAAAACTGCATACTTAAAAACAGTCATTAAGTCACCATGGAACCACTTTTTGAAAGTATGTTCAGTTTTCCTTTGGTTGGCTCTTTCTCCATATTCCTTACCTAACCTGTTTCTCTCCTTTGGATGTGGTTCGGTTGGATTCGCAGTTTTTTTAGTGTGCTATCTAAAACAGGATACTTTCCTCCCTCTGACTAATGGGGAGAAGAGAAGAAGAATTATGTTTCAGCCTTGCCTACTCTGCTCCTATTGATTTGTGCTGGTATCATATTGACTTTTATCACAATAGCACTGAATTGCTGATTCATATTCAGCTTGTAGCTATCTGCGGCTCTCTTTCTATTTTATCTGTTCATACTCACTTTTTCTCATCATGAATTTGTGGTGCCTGATAATATTTCCAGGGCATATTAATCTGAACTTGCCTGATTAAATATTTTTCAGCTGTTCCTAATAATTAAATGCTCATTTTTCCCCCCAGAGAATATGGGTATGTTTTATATATAAAGTATCATTGTCTCTTTGAGTCGCTAGCATACTGATCTGAACACATAACTGATTTGGCATAGCCCTTTTTCAAAACCACATTATGTCCAATTACACATATGTGTAAAATAGCATGTTATGTATACGTGGTGATTGTACAGTAGATGCTGAATAAATTTTATTGGTAGTTAACAACCACAGACAGACTATGGTATATAGAAGTGATTCCAAGAGCCTGCGGGAAACATTGATTTTTTTTTTTAAAGCAAGCTTTGGCTGCCTTTCTTTCCTGTTTACATTTAAACAATAAGGATGAAAAACTACAAGCCGGAGGGCTTCTGTTGTTCTCAGTGAATAACTGAGATGGTGTTTTGGTTGCCCACTCACAAGGTTGGTGGAAATTAACTTCACACCAGGAACTCCGTATTGAAATAGATTGTTTAAGAATAATTCTTCTCTTTGAGAAGGGTGAGGGATTAATCTACAGAAATGTTCATGCTAGCCCTGTGCATGTGTTGAAATTTGTCAGGGGGAAGATAAATGGGCCCTTCTTGAAAAGTAAATCGCACCATGGCTAATCCCTGGGGAAGGCTGGAGAATTGTTATGGTAGCGAAAGCAACCCTGAAAAAGGAAGCACCATTACTGCTGACTTAGGAAGGGGAGAGGTGGGGGAGAAGACATGATTATAAAATGAATGAAACTGTACTGGACTTTCAAACTGTGTTTCTTCAAATATATACATGGGATCTAAGGATATCTATATTTCAATTCTTTGGGGAATCATTTGTGTGCTTTCAAATAAGTCGTACTTAAGGCTGATATTAAAAAGTGTTTAACAGCAGTGATTGCAGACCCTGACCAATTAGACAGAAAGATGTCAGGGAGGTACCTGAGCCAGGTCTTGGTGGTACCACCCAAGTGCCAGATATTAACCCATTAGATGCTGACTCAAAAGAAAGTGGGTGGAGGTTCGAAGGCCACTTAGGAGGCTCAGAGCAATGCCTATTTTCTACCATGTAAGAAAGATATTAACAGAATGACTGTTCTGGTGTATATCATCTAAATAGCAGCCCTCATTCTAATACAAAATGATCTGGTAATTTTACTGAAAAATTATGTAAATTTCCTCAAAGAGATGGTACATATTAAAAGGAAAGTCATTAAATGTTCATGAAATTTGATTAGTTCATGACATTTTATCATCAGCTAAACAACAAATAAAAGTTTTTAGTGTAAGTATATCCCAAAAAACAATTGGGGGCAAACGTATAAAAATACATTATTTATTGTTTATCTAATATTCACATTTAACTGGGAACCCTGTGTTTTATTGTTCAACTCCACATAGGATACATTTAGGAGAAAATGTATCAGTGTTAAATGAAGGGGAGAAGAAAGGTATATTTGCAGGGAGTCTACACATTGAGATCATCTGAGCATATGTGACAAATTTCTGTGATATGACTAGACATATTAACTGCAGAATTCTAGAACTTCGGCCTATAAAGGTTGCACATAATGAAATGCATCTGAAATTTTAAGAGGAGATAAGGTGGCACTTGTATTTAGAAGAATTGCCTTTCTCAACTAAGAAGAGCTATTAATAATTCAGCCATCTTTAAGTAACACACCATCCAGTGCCTGTTTACATGGGGCACTGTGCAAGATGTTTTACAAAGTGAGAAAACAGACCTGGTGGATGGCATTTGTTAGCCTGTAATGCAGACATCTACACTGAAGTGGAATCATAAAGGAGATAACTGAAGGAATGTTGACCAAGGATCCATAACCTCCTTCATTTACTCCCAAAGGGGAGAGGAAAAGTTAGTCTAGACCTAATTTCTAGGGAAGAGTTTTGTAAATCATTTTAAAATGCAGTTTTAGTACAGCCAAACTTTGGTATGTACACTATATGGTAGGTTCAAAGACAGATGCTGTTGAGGGGGGTTTCTTAGCGTTAACACTACTGACATTTTGCACTCGATAGTTATTTTGTGAGGAGCTGTCCTGTGTATTGCGGGGTGTTTGGTAGCATCCCTATCTTCTTCCCACTAGATGCCAGTTACATGCCCTCTCTTAGTCATGCCCATCAAAATTGTCCGCAGACATTGCCAAATGTCCTCTGGGCGACAAATTTGCCGAGTTGAAAACTGCCATTCTAGGTAACTACTGGAGGGAGATCCCTAGCAACGTGGTTGGGAGTATGGGGAGGTCTCCTTCAGACTCACAAATGTGTTCATGAAAGCGTTTGTTTCAAATGTTTGCAGTGTCCAGAAAGCCCTCCTACTCTAATAACGATCATAGGTATTAAAAATCCTGAGAGGTTCTGGTTTCATTGGTCTAGAGAGGAAGGCCTGGATAGGCTGGCCTTTCAAAAATGCCCAAGTGACTCTCAGTTACTCTATGGAGTAATGTTCTTCAAACCTTGGTGAGCAGCAGAGTTGCCGAGAAAGTTTGTAAACACAGGTTGTTGAGCTCCAGTATTCCTGACTCGGTCAGGAGTGGGGCCTGAGAATGTGCATTTCTCACAAGTTCCCAGATGCTCCTGGTCCTCGGACCACACTCTGAGAACCATTAGTTTAGAGACACACTCCTGGCTTCTCTTTACTTTTCACTTTGCTTCTTGAGGGGAGGAAGCATGGCCAACCAGGACACACTAGAGGAAGAACGGGCCCATTTGCTTCCATCCTGGCTAAGCCTTTTTTTTTTACTTTTCCCTTCTGCTGCTGAATACATTCAGCTGTTCTCTGCAGTACAGAGAAGCAATCAGTCTCTACTCTAACCTGGTGGTGAGTCTACCAGGTGTGTCCTACCTTTTGACTTCCCTGGGCCATATTGGAGGGAGAGGAATTGTCTTGGGCCACACATAAAATACACTAACACTAACAATAGCTGATGAGCATAAAAAAAAAGAAAAGAAAAATCTCATAATATTTTAAGAAAGTTTAAAAATTTGTGTTGGGTTGCTTTCAAGACCATCCTGGGCCACATGCAGCCCATGGGCCACAGGTGGGACAAGCTTGGTCTTAGCTGAATTCAAGATTGCACTATAGGAATCCATGTGTCCACACAGCTAAGCATTGTTCTCCAAAGCTTGATCAGTCATGAAACGGAGAATTTGCTTTTCATCTGCCAGTAGATGTAGCTTACTATTACTTAGTTCTGACCTTGGATGTGGAAGAAGAGTAATTCATTGGCCCACTTCCCTTAACCAAACATGTTCTAATTCACCCCCCTTGAACTTCTGTCATGTTTTCTAGTATTGGAGAGGAAAGGTAAGACCAGAGGGCCTACCCCTTCCTGATGTCTCCGTATAACTCTTGCTATGACATAATTATTGGGAATATAATAAAAGCATATAAAATATTGGGAAGAACACATAGGTTTTTTGGATTGTGGCAATGTTAAGTTTTTAAATGTTCAGTAAGATAGGAAAAGGACACAAAGAAGTCCCCTGAGAACTTCCTAGAATGACCAGTCATTATCAAGGTGGAGTTTGCTATACACCCCCACCTTCTCTACCCTCCCCTCTGCCAAACCTCATTCTCTTATTTATTACAGCAGTTGAGATTCTGATGCATACTTGGGTCTTTCACTCACTGTCTTGGTCATCTTTCTTATATTTTGTTTCTTTACTATCACTTGCCTGAAATTAATAATTTCAATTACTCAGGTTAAAAGTTGGTCTCGAATAGGTTCATGGGAACCCACTGATATTTGTTCACAGAACACTGCAGTAGTCTTTAAGGGAATTGCCTATAAAAGTGCTATACGTATTAGAGCTACACATAAATATTCATATATTCACTGATGATGAATTGCATGAATAGAATAATGGACAAAGGTGGTTAGGAGATCTAGTCTATTAGGAGAATTTAAAATACAACCCTACTGTCCTATAGGTAGAACTTGGAAATTACTGTGCCAAGTGTATTGGTTATCCTTAGTCTTGTCATTCTATGCAAATTCTAGAAAACCCAAGGGGAATGCTAATCCTGCCTCTCAGCACAAGACACTCATTCAGTATAAATTCTCTCCTATATGAGAAATCCTTAAAAGTGAAGTGTAAGATACAAACAATAGATTAAAAAAAATAAGATTATATATAAAGCATTTTGTGATAGGACTTCAGCTCCCATGAAATGAGCTCTCTGAGCTATGCTTTTCTATAATTTGAGTGATGCATACTGTCATTTACGAGGGGGGGACCAGAAAGAAAAAAGTGGAATTATCTTCTGGAGGGTGTGTCCCTTGTAGTACAGGCTTTCCCAGCTAGGTGAATGTTCTAGAAACCCATCTGCATCAGTGTATACCAGGTAACATTGTTGTGAGAGGCTACAGACAACTTCAGTGAATTTTTTTTTTTTTTTGATACTCAACATGTTTACCCATTTCATAATGGGTGATTTACACACACAGCATGTGGCATGACAACACACCTGCCCATACCACACTGGGTGTTCAGCAGTTTCTGACCAAGAATGGCATGAACCTCGCTATTCACGTGCCCTTGCCCCAAGAGACTTTGTTGTTGTTGTTGTTTTGTTTCCCTGGACAAAGATGTCCTTAAAAGGAAATGTTTTGCCAATCTGAAAGAGATGAAACAAAAAAATGGCAGAATCACTAAAAGGCATCAAAATCAATGAGTTCAAAAACTGTTTTGAACAGTGGAGAAAGCATCTCAATAGGTGTATTGCATCAAACAGTACTTTGAGGGTGACTGAAGTTTAAACATGTAAGAATAAATACACTATTTTTTATAAGTAAATTTTAGGGTTTTTTTGAGGGGGGTACCCTCATATAAATACGGAATAATCATAGCCAATAATAAAAAATTGTCCAAAGCCCATTTTATATGAGTGTTTCTTCCTTTTGCTTGTTTTAAATCTCACTTAAATATTTCTAGAAGTTTGTCTGGACTTCTATATGGTCAAAATAAACCCATCTTGGTATTAGAAGGAAATTCATGGAGTATTTCAGCCCAAATTCTACCTCCAGGCAAGAACTTCTTCACAGGTTTCAAGAAAAATGGCTGTTTAGCCTATTCTCCAAATTCTGTCAGATTTGGGTTCTATTTCTACCCTTTTTTAATTGGTGGCAGTACCTGATCACCCTTGTTGTCAGGTCTCTTTCTTCTGACTAACCCGGGCATTTAAAGCCATTTCCTCTGCCATATGGAGCTTAACTACTCAATACTTCCCTACACATTCCCTATGTCTGACTGGGAAATCTACCGGTTGTTTGTTTCCTGGAATATCTAACCTACCATTTTTCAAAGATGACTATATTAGTCTGAGTTCTCCAGAGAATAGAATCTATATCTACATCTATGTCTATATTTATCAATCAAGAGAAATTGACTTACTATAAGGAATTGGGCCACACATTTATGGATGCTAACAAATCCCCAGATGTGTAGCTAAGAGAGCTAAAGGTGTCATTTCAGGCCAAGGCTGAATCTAAAGGCAGATGAAGAATAACACCCAAACTCAAAGACTGGAAAAGAGAAAGAATTCATTTTTACTCAGACTTTTGTCCTATTCAGGCTTCCTAAGTATTGGATGAGGCTTACTCACATTGGGGAGGGCCATCTTCTTTACTCAGTTTACTGGTTCAAATATTTACCTCACCCAGAAACAGTATTACAGACATAAATAATGTTTAGGTACATATCTGGGTACCTCATAGCCCAGTCATGTTGATTCATAAGGTTAACCATCACGATGATATATTCCAACCCTTGAATGATAATGCTCTTTTTCTCTGAACTTCTCAAATATTAATACCGCCATGGTCATTTTAAGATATGACAATACTATCCACACCATGTAATGACAGCTGAACCCCAGCTTAAAGGCAGGAAGGATCAATTCCCCACCTTGAAGAGGCAGATCCCTGTTAATATAACCTACCATCAAAGTGTGATGAGGTCGTGAACTTGGAGAAGGTAGCAATCCTTGCTTCTTCCTCCTGCCACACAGAGATAGTCTGCAGTATGCTTCCAACCTTTTGTAAGCCTGAAGATTCTCCTTTTACTCAGATGGCCTCGAGAGACTTGTATGGTTCAGATCTGTACCTAGAATCTGAGGGTAATGACACTGAACTACCCTTTACAGGATACCTTCTTCTCAGTGTTAGGCATCTCATATATTCATAATTATCTCATTTAGTGCCCTGTCATCCTGCATGAACGATATTTATTACTGCACTTTCATAGATGAGAAAAGTGATTCTCCCACAGGTAAACAGCTTGCTTTGTGCAAGTGAAGCTTCCTTTATTCCTACCCATTCCCAATTCCAAAACCTGTCTTATTTTCACTGCCTACATAGTCCCCAGACTCAACCAAGCAGAGGTGTGCCCATTGGGCATCCTAGGTTTGACCAGTCCTCTCAAAAAACTCTGGATTATATAGACTGGGGGGTGGCAAACCTATGGCACGCATGCCCAGAGTGGCATGCGGAGCAATTATTTCGGCACGCGGAATTATTGTTTTTTGTTATAAAAACATCGTATGCCTCTTATAGACATAAAAATAATTGATACCTCTATCTCACTCGATGGGTTGACACGTGAGTCGAGCGAGTATACTCTTACTTCATAAACTTTGGCACTCAATCGCCAAAAGGTTCGCCACCCCTGACTATGACAAGGGGATATACTGTATTTGGTCCTAAGTAACTGCTCTAAACTCCAGCTCAGGATTATAATTGGAGAGTCAGTTTCCAGGGATGAAAATGTGTAACTGATCTTAGCATCCTTTACAGCATCTGACAAAGTGCCTTACACATAATGTACAATCAAAAGATATTGATTCATTGACTGATTGATTGATTGACTGAGGGAGAACAGGCCTGATGTAACAATATTAACTCCTCTAATTCTGTTTTGTGGATTAAATTAAATAAGGTAGTCTGACATTTCACCTTGGAGGGGATTAGCAGGATATTCAGGGTATTTACACTGCCAACCTTAGGCCTTTACTTAAATCTCTACACTTTGGCTTCCTCCTTTTTAACGGAAAAGTTGAACTGGATGTGTCTCTTTGACCACAGACATTCTCTAATTCGATGA
>PVKE010038548.1:0-15397 GCA_004027555.1 Craseonycteris thonglongyai
TTCTGTTCGATTTTCTGTGCCCTATCCCAGTTAGTATTACTACTTCCCCCTGCCCCCTTGCTTATTAAGCTTGACTTGCTCAAAAGAAGAAATGCAAACACACATGCATTTACTCAAAGGCAAGGGGTGAGTAGAATTATAAAAAAAGATTGGGGGAAGCCGGGATGGCTCAGTGGGTTAAGCGCTCACTTTGCAGCGCTGGGGACCGAGGATCGAATCCTGGCCCCGGGCAGTGCAAACCCATGTGCTGAACTGGGGAGCTCCCCCAGTTCAGTTCTCTCTCTGTCTCTGTATCTCTCTCTCTCTCTGTCAAAAACAATAAAAAATAAATTAAATTAAATTAAAAAAAAAGATTGACGACAGAATTGAAAAGCATTCTTTCCTTCACTGAGTTTTATCCTAAGAAATTACTTGTTTCTTCTAACTACATAGGGCTGCAAAGAAAAACAGATAACCTACCATTTTCTCTGTACTCTCTCTTTCTCTTTTATGTTTCCCATATATTTTCTTAAGCAAATTATTCCTGGCACTCGTCATGTTTTTAACACTGTGATGACTACATTTCATGAATAATTTGCAAATTTCCTCTTGATAGACGACACATCACAAAGACAAGATCAAATGCGTGCATGTTAGCACTTCATTTCCTAATTAAAAAAAAATAAGGGTACACAATGCCTACTCAAAATTGATTGTGGATTTGACTTAATTTTTGGTTTTAACACACTATCTGAAAGACTATAAATAAAATTTTTACTGAATTTCTTATATAGTTGGCCCTTGTATGTGAGTGCTGAAAGTTTGTACTTTATGGAATTCATAGCCCTCATTCTCCCAAATTCCCAGCAAACTAACTAGAATTATCCAGGTGAGCTTTGGGGCAGGTGACATGAAGGCATTAGCACCCTCTGTTACTGCCCTGGCTAATACAAGCAAGGACATCTGCTAAGCATAGGTATCAGATATAAGAACAGCATTCACACGTAATTCTTATAACTTGAAATTATAAGTGAAAACTGGAGTAGTAATTTGGAGACCAGGTCAGTGGATGGATAGAATGTGGCTCTTTCATGGTGGCTCATTTAAGACCAAAAGGTCTAATGGGTAGATGGATGGAAGTGACTTTAGCCTAGCAAACTGTCTTGTAACTCTGACATATCTGAGTTTTGCAGGCTGATATGCTATTCATGGTGAATTCACTGTTAAAAAGGGTCAGGTCACACTCAATAGCTTGGTGATTGCCGGACAGAGGGAGGGGGAGGAGGGGGGAGGGAGAGAGGGAGTGGGGTGGGAGAGGGCACCAGCATTATGGACACACTCAATGGTTTGGTGGTTACCAGGATGGGGGGGGGACAGTTGTGGGGGGAGGTGGGAGTGGGCACTAGATGTGGGGTGATGGAAGGGGAACTGATACTGAGTGATGGGCACATGATACGATGCATGAATGATGTGAGGTGGACTTGTACATCTGTAAACTGTCTAATTGTTACCAACCAATGTAACCTCATCAAATTTAACAATAAATTAAAAAAAAAAAAAAAAGGGGGTCAGGTATAAGTGTTAAGTGCGAGTTCTCAGAGAGCGGTTTGTATCGGGCAACGAATGTTCCAGGACAAAAAGGAAGATGGCTTCCACTTTTGCTTCTGTATTTGCGCACACAATGAGAGCTTCACTCAAATTTAGCTTGCACACAGGGAGCCTGCTGGGCTAAGCTGGAGAGGAACAGAATCAAGTAGTCATGCTTTAGAGGAGAAAATAAGCCTGGGGACCAGGGGGAGAGCAATCCGTGAGAACGCAGGGAGCAAAACCCATATATACCTGCATTCCTGCGGGACAGAAAGGCAGAGCAGCCTTCCTCTGTGTCCCCAAGGTCACGAACATGAGATGTTCACCACGGGCTGCTGACTCACAATCTGTATTCACGAGACTGGCTCTGTGAGAATGCTGAGTCAGGACAGTCAGCAAATCAACCCTCATTCACTTCCCCAATGATGGGGCAATGTATTCGAATGGCTGTTTCAATTGAACTCCTCTTCGGGCTACACAATAACTCACCTGGGCAGGGAGAGAGTGAGGCAAAGAACCAAAGTGACAATTCTCTTTTTCTGCAGCACCAAGTGGCCCTGGCTGCTGGAAAAACAGATGTTTTCCATGCTGGAAAACTCCAATATGTAAATATCTAAGCACTCCGAGGACATTTGAGATTGATTTTTTTTTTTCCACAAAAAAATTCATAGAAGGTTTCCGTTAAATAACCAGTGGAGATGTAGCCAAATAGGTTTATTAAATGCTTATAAGTAAGGCCAAAGAGATTTCATAAGCTTTCCCTACATATTAAAAATGGAAGTTAAATAATGAAGTATGACTAGATCATATTAGGTGTATTAAATAATTGAGTTAATATTCAACTTAATGATAATAAGGTAGACTTTCTAGAATATGGCCTTTCTTAGCATGGATTTATTTGGAGAATCAAAAGAAAAAGGAAAAAAAAAAAACAACCTAATGTGTGCGGCAGAGAACCTAGAAAAAGAATCAGTAGAGTCTGGGCGTTTGTGATTCTGTTTAATTTTAAACACTCATTCACAATAGCGTTACTAACTTTTTTCTTCTCTTTCTTGTTCTCATGTCTGATTTATCCATTAGGAGAATTGCCAGTCTAAAACTTTCAATTCCCATTTCTCCATTTCTGAAGCGGTATTTCTAAACTGTTTCTCTGCTATGATGCCTGTGATGGATGTATTGGTCACATGCCATGACTTTTTCTTCTAATAGTGACATGCTATCTCCCACAAAGGGAGGCCTCTAACTCCATCCCTTATTGGAAGGATGACCTTGAATCCAGGTTCACTAAGGCTTACTTCCAAGTTGATCCTAATGGGACATTGCATTTGAGAGCAAAGTGTTCTTACTTTGGAGAACAGCAAAATGGGGTAGCATAAAAAATGAATCCACATTCTCTCCCTAGCTCATGCGTATTCACTCCCTCATCTTTTAAAAAAATTAATTTCTAGTAAATTTATTGGGGTCACATTGGTTAGTAAAATTATATAGGTTTCAGGTGTACAATTCTAAAACCTATCATTGATGTTTTGCATTGTGTACTCACCACCCAGGGTCAGTTCTCCTTCCATCACTACGTATGTGACCCGATTTTCTCTCTTCTACCACACCCCACCCCTTATCCTCTGGCATCCACTAAACGGTTTGGTCTGTGTCTATATGTTTTTGTTTGTTTATTTTGTTCATTTGTTGCTTTCAGTTTTATATCCTACATCTGGGTGAAGTCATATGCTTCTCGACTTCTTCTGTCTGATTTATTTCACTCAGCGTGATAATCTCAAGATCCATCCATGTTGTCACAAATGGCAGTATTTCGTCCTTTTCTGTGGCTGAGTAGTATTCTGTCTATGTAACCTCATCTTTAAAACAGGTCTTCCACTGTTACGTACTATAATAGTAAGGCTCCTTCTAACCACAATACTTAAAATATCTTTCACTAGCACTTCCTATCTTTCAGCCTTAACTCTTTTTCATCTTTCAGTACACTATGCATTTGCTTAACTATCATGCTCATCTTTTATTTCACCCCCATGAAAAGGTGAGTTCTCACAAGGGTAGAGACTCTTGATCTATCTTCTGCCTGGCTATTTCCCTGGCAGCAGAAGAGTGTGTCGCTCATAATAGCCACTCAACACATAGGGAATGTAAATGAACGAGAATTGCCGTTATTCCTCTTATATACATGGGAAAGACCACAGCGGGGCTTAGAAAGGTCACACAATTTGTCAGGGGATATGTCCCCCTTGAGCACAGGCCTTACCCATCATGCTCTGTTGTTATTTTACAAGTGCTTTTCTGACTGTGATTGTTCTACTTGCTAGATGAGCATTTTGTTTGCTTTCAAAGAAGAGCCATTGTTTGTGCTTTGGGTTCCATATCTCTGCCTTATTAGTGGCTTAATTGTCAAAGCAATTGTCTGCTAGGGATATATATCATTAAAAAAGAAGAAGAAGAAGAAGAACCTGTTAATTTTTGTGAGTTTATTTTAATGTTAGGTTCACGAAGTACAAACCAAGCTAGCCAAATATATTTGGCATTATTTTGGAAACCCCTGCAAAATCCCCGAGGAAACCAAATACAAACGTTCTCATTATTTTACATGGGGTTTCAATAAAATTTGATGACTAGGGAGTCCATAGGGCATTTTCAAAAATAAATAATGGGAAGTTGGGCTTGAGTAAGAGAGGAATGGTTGCTACCTTTCCCCCGCAATGCTCAATCACAACAAGCTGTGTAATAAAGCTCATGTAAATGATTCAAGAAATACAGTAACTTGTTTTTATAAATATCATCAATATAAAAAAATATTTTAAAATAGGAAGTCTCAATGTTCTGAATCTCTGGAACAAGCCGCTGTAACACCTAAGCTTGTGGGAAAATAATTGTGCTTGGAGTGAAGTAGAAATAAGCCCACTTCTTCCTGCTTATATCTTTGAAGCTTTTCACGAGCTAGTCCCAACTTGGATTGACAATATGACCACAGCTTAAAGATGAGATTGTTTTGTTTCTCTACCGTTACTGCCCCACTTTCTGAAGTCAACGAGCCCACTTCCCACATGTCTTTGAAACCAGAAGATTTATCTCCTGTCCCATAGCAACAAAAGGGTGCTAGGAAGACCCAGGAACTTTGACAAAAACATCTTTTTTTGGTGTTTGTTTCATTTCAAAGGATAATATGCATTTTTTCAGGCTGAAATTCCTGTTCTTGTTATTAGTGTCTAGCTCTAGGTTATCAGTATCTCTTAGTATATGAATTGTTACTAGATTGAAAATTAAAATAAAAAAGTTTTAAATCAAATTGCAACGTGTAAACATACGCATAGTAGTAAATGACAGCTTGTCAAGTTCAATGTCTTTAGTGAATGGACATCTCATCAATTAAACATAAAATATGAATTTTAAAAATACTTCAAGAAAACACTTTCTCCAAGAAAGTAAAATAAGATTTGTGTTCAGTTTGTATGTATGTGTTTTTCAATTTTGAAAAATCTTGGGAAGCCAGGATGGCTCAGTGGGTTAAGCGCTCACTCGCAGCACTGGGGACCGAGGATCGAGTCCCGGCCCCGACCCTTGTGGACCCATGTGCTGAGCTGGGGAGTGCCCCCAGTTCAATTCTCTCTCTGTCTCTGTATCACTCCCTCTCTCTGTCAAAAACAATTAAAAAAAATCTTTTAAAATAATCATAATTAAATGTCATGCTTATTTAAAATAAATAAATAAATAAAAATAAATTTTGAAAAATCGGAGATATTAATTTTTAACTAGGTTAGTAATTTAGCTATTTACCATGGAATAGCCAGTAGAGTAAAAAAAGAGGAGGCTAAAATACGGAACAGACATGTTTGAATCACAGTTCTATCACAACTAAGCTTTAAAATTAAGATTAATTATAGTCAATCTAAAAAAATATGTGAGTTTTTGGATAATTACAGATAATTGATTTTTACCCCTAATGTATAAAAAGAAAGCTATGAGGTATTGTTTAAAAACACGAGTTGAAATCGCAGAGTTTTAGGATGAGAATCGATGCTATGGCTTTTTTTTTTTCTGAAAAGGAAAATTATTTTATTATGTAATTTCAGTTACTGTGAAGTTTATGAGAGAACTCAATCATGTATACTTTACGGATATGGAAGTATGCTACCCATGTATAGTTAGTATTGAAAATCTGTGGTATTGTTAAATAATTGTATCACAGATAAATTACCTAGTACGTTTTCATTGTCACATGATACATTGCTTTCCTAAAATATTTTACAATTTTACTATTTTGTATTTATAGATAGTTGCTAGTATTAACATTTATGGAAAAATGATCTACTTATCAGTGAAGTGGTCACGATTTATCAGAGAAAGCAAGGAGGATGTTTTTGGCCTATGTAAGCTGCAACTGATATATTCAATCTTTGATAACAGAGAGTAGCTATAACCAAGTGTTGGCTGAATCTGGGGCATTTTTTCATAAAATTCAGCATCAACTACGACAACACACTTCTCAGGATTATACAAAAAGTTAACATTTCTAATATATATTTTTTCCATTGTAGACTCACAAATATATCAGTAAATAGGGCCATATAGAAGTCAATTAATGTGTAAGTATGTATTGAATGACTGGCTGATTGACTCAAATACATAAAATGTACTGCTTAGAATTCTAACCATAATTTTAGTTCAGTTCATTTAACACTTACTAAGCACATCTGTGAGTTTTGTGTTTGCAGTAGAATTCTAAATACAAAGTTAATGATAAGTTTATTGAATTATAGGAGAGATACTCCAACAACAACAAAGTAATTCAAAATAAAATAAGAGATCTGGTAGTTTTCAGAGACATGGAAACATGGTGTAATCTTGACTAACATTTAAAAAATCAGAGAGAATTTCTGGAAGACATAAATATATTTTAAAGCTCATTTTATTAGATTTATTATATATTATTCTATATATATCTATAATAGTCTATGTAAAAGATTATAGCAAAAATGAAAGGCAGATTAACATTTTTCTCCAGGCAATAAAATGATGGAAACATTCATTTCTTCTTCAAATGCTCTACATTAAACTGTTATTGAGCATGTATTGAGTAGAGTAAAAGAGCTCTGTGGGATTACAATAGTCACCTCCAATGTGACTATTACCATCCAAGGTTTCACTTTCCCTGGTTTCAGTTGCTCTTGGTCAACTGCAATCTGAAAATATGAAATGGGAAATTTCAGAAATAAACAATTCGTAAGCTTTAAATTGTGTACCATTCTGGGTAGCTTGATGAAATCTCACGTCATCACCCTCTGTCCTGCCCAGGATGTGAATCATCCCTTTGTCTAATATACACACTGTATACGCTACCCGCTCGTTAGTCATTTAGTAGTCATCTCGGTTATAGACCCACTGTCACGGTATCACAGTGCCCATGTTTAAGTCACCCTTCTATTACTTAATAATGGCCCCAAAGTGCAAGACTAGTGATGCTAGCAATTTGGATATGCTGAAGAGAAACCATAAAGTGCTTCCTTAAAGTGAAAATTTAAGTATGTATAGGAAAAACGAACAAACAAACAAAAACACAGTATATGAGGTCTGTCTGGAAAGTATCCAACCATGTAAAATGAAAAATAGAGGCATTTGTGGCTGAATTTTTTCCAGATAGCCCTTGTATATAGGGTTCTGTATATCTACAATTTTAGGCATCCATTGGGGGTCTTGGAATGTACTCCCCATGGATAAGGGGAGACTACAGCCCTGAAGTTGTAGGGAGCCTGGAAGATTACGAGTGGAACTCATATATCATGTATATACTGCTTTTAAAATTCTGTATTTTTTTTTTTTAATGTGATTAAGAATAGAAGAGGAAACATTGAAATCCAAGATTTTTTCCCCTCCTAATTAAGGTTCTTTTTAAATCGAGGACCAGGAAGTTACTAGTAGCCTCCCGCTGTGGTTAACTGTGAATAACCTTTAAAGTTTAAATCTCAACAGATTGATAAAGTTTAGGCAACTGGGATATGCGATCTAGCTCTCCCAGCCTTATCTTACATTTGGATCTGTTCACCTTTTCAAAGTCACTCATTATGAGATTGACACAGAGCCCAGTCCTCTCAAATTCCCAATGTTTACAATAAACACAGGAAGTCCATAATTCTCAGAATTAAGACTAGCTCCAAGCCTGGCTTCTGTGGGATGAATTCTGCAATTTCACAGAAAACCCAAGTGGAAAGTACTTGAAAGAACATGTTCACTGAGGGATATCTTACTGATTCAGGCCCCAATAATTTAGAATCTAGAATCATTCAGCTATTATGCGGGACACATCTTTTTATCTGCCTGTGAAGACAATTCTGATGAACTAGTCAGCAGTGCAAATAAGAGTTCTAAAGAGATATTTGACCCACTATTTTGAAGTCCATTTCTAGGATCTGTGTTGTTAATTGCTGTATTGTTATTTCAAGATAATTGCCATCACATGCTAGCTAGGTGGTTATTATCTGTGAGTAACCAGAAAACTTCTGAAAGACAAAACAATACAACTGTCTATTGTTCCATACCTATACTCTAATTAACTTGTATACCACCACTCATCAAATCTTAGTCAAAAATCCCACAAATGGAAGCTTGAGAGGTCAACAGGTAGGGCAATTTGGGGGGACAATTTTCCCCTTGACTATCATGAGCTTGAAAATAAAGCTGTTTCTTTGGCTTACTTTCAATCTTAAAGTTTGTCATAGACTTGGAGGTAGAGTTTGTAAAGATTTTCTCTGAAAGCAAAACAGATATACACGTGCTTAAGAGCTACTTGTATACTTTCATATAAGTTATTTTATTTGGAATCCTCTAATAAACACATGAGGTATGTTTGGTTATTTCCACTAAATATATGACTACAATGAAGCTCTAAAAGCTTAAGCAAATATCCCAAGGTTGAATAACTAGTAAGTAGTGGAGCTCATCTATGAATTCCCTCTGTGGCCTCCAGGATGGATATTTTTATTCTCCATCACATTTTATCAAAGGTGCTGTTACTCATCTACAAAGAGCTGTGGGGAGATGGCCCTTCATTACACCTTCAGCACAACACTTATCACAGTTTTTCATAGTGGTGTGTGTCTCCATTTTCTGTACGAAAATATAATTTGCTGTGCAGCACACCTTGTCTTCAAGTTGCTATCAGAGAACCCAACATGTATCTTGGTCCTTAGTGTGGCTCAATAAATTTGGTAAAGTTGATATATTCAGAACTAGAAGAACTGAATCGTGGTGTGTGAATGGTGTTCGTAGTCTCATGCACTGGAAGAATGAGGATGTGGACCTGAGTGGAAACGTTAAAGAGCGAAGTTTGTTGAAAAGAAAGACGGAGCTCTCTAATGAGAGGGGGCACCTGAAAATAGAATGCTCACAGCTAAGTCTAAAGCTACTCCTTATATATGATTTGTCTTTGTGCTGGGGTACAGGTATCAGAACCCGTGTGTTAATCTTAAAACAATCTAGAAGCATTCCTGCAAGTTTACTTCCTAGGGGCATGAATCTGTTCTGCCTTGGGGGAGGAGCTGTGAAGGCTAGGGAGTGCTGGCATCTTGCTGAAGGCCAGCTGACCTGGCTTTTGTGTTCACTACATTCTTATTTTAATTAAGTCGTTATGGCTAGAGGACTTTCCTGACTACCTACGTTTTTATTAACTGTCCTATCTCAAAACTAGCCCAGAAGCCAAGCTCCAGTTCTCTGCAAGTGACAGGAAAAGGGGTTACAATAGCAATGCTTATTTGCATAAAAGAGCAACGGTATGGACAGTATTTTGAAGCTGCAGATATTACTTCAATGAAACAGAAGATGGCCTGTGAGTCCCATACAGGGAGTGGCAGGCAGAATTCCAGACATGGCCCCCGAGAATCAATGCCTCAATCCTGGAACCTGTAAATATAGTGAGATATCTTCCTGGTGATTGTGTTATAGTATATGGTGGCGTTGGCCTTAAAATAAGGAGATTATCTGGGTAGCCCTAATCTGACTATATAAACCACTTTAAAAGCATTGAGTTTTCTCTGGCCAGTGGTAAAAAGGGGAACCCAGAGAGATTCAAAGCTTGAGAAGAACTTGACTCCCTCCTGTTGCTGATATGAAGGTGGAGGGAGCCACATGAGGAAGAATGTGAGTGGCCTTAAAAAGCCGAGAGCAGTCCCTAGCTGACAGCCATTAAGGAAACAGGGACCTCAGTGCTGTAAGGAACTGAATTCTGCCAACAAAAGAAATGAGCTTGGGGGAAGACCCCAATCTCCAGATGGCAGTGCAGTGAGCCAACACTTGACTTCAGCCTTATAAGACCCCAAGCAGAGAACCCTGTAGAATTATGAGGTAGCGGGAGATGCCAGGATGGCTCAGCAGATTGTATGCTCGCTTTGCAGCCCCAGGGTCCGAGGATCAAGTCCTGGCCCTGACCTGTTGCCCTAGTGCAGTTCTTGCTGGGGCAAAATGAATGACGTACAACTATGGAGACTACTCTGGGCTCTCCTCTTTCTCTCTGTCTCTCTCTGTCAAAAAATAAAAATAAATCTTTAAAGAACAAAAAAAGAATTATGAGGTAGAAAATGGGTATTGTTTTATACCCCTACGTTTGTGATAATTTGTTATACAAGAGTAGAAAACGGATGTACAAGATGATCAATTTGTTTTTAAAAACTGATGCTAAAACAAGTAATATATTCCGCGTCCTCTTTAATGAAATGGAAATGAAGCCATTAAAATGGAAAGTAAGTTTGGGAAAGGTCCTGTCTGTTTTCCTGTTAACACAGGAAAGATCTTCATTCTGCAATTACAAATTCCCGTTACAGAGCTGTAGTTGCTTTCCACCACTTGACAATAGATGTGTGCTCGAAGAATTGAACGCATTCTATGAGTTTCTGATAGGCATCCATATTGAAGAGGCAAATGCCTTTTCTTTTTTTAAAAAGGAGGGTAGTATTTTAATGATCTTTGAAAGAAGCTAAGGCCTTTTTGTGACTGTATTCAACTTCCTCCAAAACTTGCCTCAGACCCTGTCACATTGAGAAAATATATGTGACTTTCTTTTATTTTTTCATGTGTTTTACATTTAATAACATATGCTGTTTATATTGGTTTCTATAGAGAGTTTCCTTTTGTCTTATAAACAGTTGCAAAGATTTACCTAGCTAGAGCTGTGTGGGTTTTCTCTTTCTTTCTTTATCAACCCTCCTCCCACCCCTCCCTCTTAGGAAAGTCTGAATAGTTCCAAGGATTAGCAGCAGCTTAACTTCAGTCATGAATTGTAACAGATAAATGCAGTTATTGTTCCATTTTGGCTCTTCATGGTAGTGTGAAATTAACCAGTTGCCTTATTCTTTCCTCACAGTCTACATCTTAACAGTCACTCCTATTTGTGTTTCATTGACTTGTCAGAAAGTACCCCTAAATGAATCCTCAAATATGAAATGGGGCCCAAAGGTCAAGTTACTCTTCTTCCAAATGAGTTAGATACTTCTGGAAAGGATAATCAACCTCCTTCTTCTCTTAAGGGCCTAATATATAACAGATACTGAACTAGCCACATAACATATGTGATTTGTGTGTGTATGTGTAGTTATTAATATTCCCATTTTTCAGGTTAGGGTACTGATACTTAGAGAGATTGAGACTTGCCAGATATGTGTAGATACTAAGTGGAGGGTCTGCATGGAGTCTAATCCAAGATGATTCCACATTGCTGGCATTTAGCTAAGTGTTAAGCCTCCTAAGTCGCCATAGGACTGCATACATTTTGTGTCCTTGACTCTGACCCTCTGAAATCTATTGTGGGAGAACATGACAGTTCTCTAGATCTCAGCAACAGATATGTTAACAATAAAACTGTGAATTTATCTGATCACTTTTATGTTTTTAACCTAAGCCTCTTTCTGGAAAGAATATGTTCTGTCACCCCCTTATGTCATAGATATGTGCTGTGCAAAATGCTGTCTTTGTTTAAATTTCTTTAAATTACGTGAAAATTTAGTGTCTCATTCATACCAATCACTTCTCACAGGTTCAGCAACCACATGCAGCTAGTGGATACCATACTAGATGGTATAGATTTTTAGTACATTTCCATGATTGCAATAAGTTTTATCGGACAACACTGCTACAGAGCCAGAGTGATTACTACCAGTTAAGCACTTGGCTATGTGCTGAGGACGCAATGGAGATTTAAAAATTTAAAATATTTATTGTAAATATGTAAAATATCTCTTATTAAGCCTAAGGTCTATAGCATGTCAAAGTTCATCGTTCCTTTATGCTACAAAAATATAAATTAAAAAGTGAGTTTTGTTTGTTTTTCAGAGTTTCTTGTAGCAGGCCCTACCTAGTCCTATTATACAAGGACATGGGAAAGAATTCTGAATTTTCCCCAATCACAGCTTCAACATCCTTGCAGGATTTAATCATATACCCTCTTCACTGTCAACATAAATTGTACTCATTGTATTAAAATTCCTTTTTAAAATCAGTTTATCAGGGATCATTGAATACCTAAATGTTTCAGGCGCGGGACTAGGGATGCTTGAAATACAAAGATTACTTTGATAATATGCCTAACCAACATTCACCTTTACTCCTAATTAACTCCTAACTATCCTTTGGGTCTCAGTCCACATGTCATTTCTTCTGGGAAGACATCCACGATTCTCAAGATATTAAGTTAAGAGCCCTTGCTCTGCACACCCACTACAATTCAAATTTGTCTTATCGTATAAATCATCTATCTTTATTATCAATTTAATATAATCATTTGCTTTTGCTCCCTGCTTAAACAGTGGACACTAAATGGGCAGGAACTTTGTGTGCTGTGTTCACCACTGAATTTCTGACTCCCAGAACAGTGCCTGAAACTTGGGAGGAACTTTTGATTTGCTTTATTCTTAAATAGTTTTTGATTTTTGCTTTGAAAATATAGGTAAGAGTCAGGTTATTTTGACACTTGATATTATGTGTTCTATCTGCCACTCACAATACCATCTCTATCAACAGTTAAAAAATTTTTATTTTAATTACCTTGAGAAAAATACTCTTCGTGGTATCTTCTAAAAATAAGCATAATACAGAAACATTTTCCTAGAAAATTTAAGGCACCCGGAAATAATGTGCTAATTAAAGGCAGTGAAAGCAAAAGACCCAAATTACAATTCTGTCTGGGCTGCCAGATTTGGTATGTGACCTTCAACCCATCAATACATCTTTGTTCTCTAGGATCCTGGTCTATAAAAAGGGTATGATAAGTAGGTCTACCCCAGAGAATTTCTAAAAGCATTAAATTAAATGATGCAGGATTCATTTCAAATGCTTCTAGAATACGTAACCAATGTCAGCATCTTACCTGTTTTCATATACTCAGGAATTGGCCTTATAAAAAATGATTGGTAGTTTGTAGTTTGTTTTATTTTGCGTTGTTTCCTCTTTGGTTTTTTTGTGGGGTTTTTTTTAGAGATCCTTTTAATTTATTTGCTTTTCCTCCTTTTTTGTGTGTATCTTAATATCTGACCTTCCTCTTCTATTTCATTTCTCCCCTGATAGCACCCTCCCTTTATCTGGCTCAGCTGATGACAAACACAGTATAATTGACCTCAGGCAGAAATAAGCATCTGTCTTGCACATTTAGGATATTGTGTTGCCTGTAATTCCTCCCAGCTCATGACTTTAAATTACTTTTGAAATTTCATGTAATTTCAGGTTGGTAGGTTAAAATTGCAGTTTTATTTTGGCAGATAATGTGTTTTTAAATGAGCTGTCCTCTACGTGTGCATTAAATAGTTTCTTATATAGTGGAATGACTTTTTTATTTGTCCTTGACCATACTAGAAATTAAAAACTATGACTCCCTTGGCAAAAGTTCATTTACTTTTTGGAAGAAGCTTAAAAATCCTACATGTCATTTGTATTGTGTTCATATTGTGTTGATTATAAAGATACTCAGATGCCTTTTCTTTTCTTTTTCTTTTTTTTTTTTTTAAGGAAAGAAGGAACAAAAGAAATTCTTTGTAGCTATTGCTTTCAAAGTTATTGCTTACTGAAGGTTATTCATTAAAAAAAATTTTCCCTTATTGATGTGTGTGGCATCTGAACAATGGACCCAAAGAAGACCACATTCTAATCCCCCAAACCTGTGCATATTTTGTATTTCATGACAAAACAAAACAAAACAAAACTTTGCAAATGAAATTTATTTTAAAATATTGAGGCAGAGAGATGATCCAGATGAACTCATTGTAGTCACAGGTGCCCTTATAGGAAGGAGCTAAGTCCGATAGAGATGTGACAGTTACAGCAGATATTGGAGTCATGAAGGGCCATCAGTCAAGAAACGTGGGCTGGGAGTTGGAAAAAGCAATCAACCAGACTGTCTTCTGGGGTCCCCAGAAGAAACAAATTCAGACACCTTGATTTTAGCCCTGTCAGGCTCATTTCAGATTTCTGACATCTAGAACTACAAAATAAATTTGTATTTTTTTAAGCCATTCAGTTTTTGATAATTTGTTATGGCAGCAATATGAAACTAATACACTATATAAAAAAGGGAATTCTTTTCTTGGTTGCCAAAGTCAAAAAGCAGATGAAAACTCCCAAAAGATGTACCTTACACATCAAAGTGGGCTCATGTATTTACATGCACATATTCTTTCCAAACTACTGAACCTGAACATTTATGCTGAAAGAATCCTTTAGTCCCATAAAGAGGAGGCAGATACCAAGTATATTCTGAGATGTGAATAATAAACACATTTGTATAAT
The DNA here is from genome assembly GCA_004027555.1 of Craseonycteris thonglongyai. Taxonomy (NCBI): domain Eukaryota; kingdom Metazoa; phylum Chordata; class Mammalia; order Chiroptera; family Craseonycteridae; genus Craseonycteris; species Craseonycteris thonglongyai. The sequence goes on from PVKE010038548.1 coordinate 14,335, forward strand.
CCTCTGAGAGCTAGTATATGAAGAAAAAAATATATATATATATTTGTTTTTTTAATTGATCCTGAGCTAATAATACACAAAGCTTTCCCTTCTACCTAGACAAGCAATCATCTGAGAAAAGTTTTTCTATGCCCCCCAAAATTATTTGCTGACAGGTCAACCTGGAAGAATTTAATAAGAACTTAAATAAATGAGGTTGAATGAAGTTAGTTTAGAGGACTGCCAATCGGGACATTCTTGATGGGACAGGAGAGACAATTTTACATTTTAAAAATAATCAAAGTGCCCCCATTGAACATTTGAAACCCACCCTAAGTGAGGGGGTGTTCCCTCCTCACTAGCTTCACTGACTTTTCATAATAATGCAAAGGAAATTGATCAAATGAAATACATTGCCCAGCAGTAGCAGCCCAGTTACCCTGAGGGACTTGTGATAATATGTTTGAAATCTAACGTGCCAAGTCATGTCTCAGTTTGTCTTGGTCCTTGTCACTAACTCTCTTGGGCTCATGGATTAAACCTTTCTGCATCTGAGGACAACACATGATTTTGAATATTCTTTCCTATTCTAAACACCAACTGGCACTATGATTTCAACTTCCCTATAGCACACATGCAAAAACAATTTGAGGAAGAATTAACAAACTCTTGCTAATACATAGCCTCCCAAAAAAATCTTTCCGGCCTTCTCTGAGCTAAGTTATATATCTTCTCCCTTATGTTCCATTAACAACTTCATCAAATCCCTGATATCCCCATGTTCACCTTTTATTTAAAATACCTTTTTATGAGCCACCTTTCTCTTTTGGCTGTGAGCTCTCAAGGCTCAGATGAAGTCTAATTTGTTTTTCTTTATAATAGCCACTCAAACACACAGCAATCCCTGAATAAACATTTGTTGACTACTTCCCTTTCCCAGTTTATTTCTTTAAGGTGCTTAAATGATTTCTTTCTTTCTTTCTTTCAGATTTTTTTTGTTGTTTTTGACAGAGACAGAGAGAGGCAGAGTCAGAGAGAGAGAGACAGAGAGAAGGGGGAGGGCCCAGAGCAGTCTCCATAGTTG
>PVKE010038549.1:0-15398 GCA_004027555.1 Craseonycteris thonglongyai
AGTTTACATTCCCACCAGCAGTGTATGAGGGTTCCTTTTTGTCCACAGCCTCTCCAGCACTTGTTATCCCTGTCTTGTTGATTATAGCCATTCTAACAGGTGTAAGATGGTATCTCATTGTGGTTTTTATTTGCATCTCCCTAATTGCTAGTGAAGTGGAGCATTTTTTCATATATCTGTTGGCCATATGTATGTCTTCCTGAGAGACGTGTTTGTTAAGGTCATCTGCCCATTTTTTAATTGGATTGCTTGTTTTTTTCTTGTGTAACATTTCTTAATAAAGAGACACTCCAACTGTCCCCATCAATGATAAAGAATATACTGTTAATAAGAATTCAGAAGATCATTAGTTGTCAGGTTAGGAAGATAGGATAAAAATTATTTGTAGATGAAACTGTATAGAGAGAGTCAATTAGAACAGAAGTTATACATGAAGCTTGTGTTTTTTAGTAGACCATAGACATCAGTATGTTTGTATCATTAAAAAGAAAACTATGGGAAATCTAGATTTCACATTAACATGGACCACACTCAAGCGAACAATTGCTCAGCTTATGTGATGCTCCATGGTTTCTGCCCTTTTTCCTTCCCTTTCTATCTTGCCTATCTATTGGACAGAAACACTGCCAAATTCAATTCATCACCGCCACACACAGCTTCCCTGAGATGCTGCCACTAAAACCCACTCCCTCCATCTGGCCTTAGTCTGAGCCTAGTTTCTTCTACAACTGTTGCCAGTCTGTTGCCATAGCAGCAGCTAAGAGAGCTATACCAGTTGGGAAAAGAAGGAAAGCACACTTCAGTCCCATGCTGCCTGCTGAGATGTTGACATGGTTCAAAGGTCCCACCAAAAATGTGATGGGAGAAAAAGTTTCACAAAAGACATCAATGATAGAAAAACACATTTTCCAAAGAGAAATAAACTCACAATTTCAACTATACACAATCACAGGCTGGGGAAGAGAAATAAAGAACATGATGGAAGAGAGGGAAAGGAGTAGAAAGGATAGGAAGAAGGAAGAGAGAAAACAAGAAAGTACGCAAGCCTTTGAACAGTCAAGAAAATCCCAGTCATGGCCACACTCCAGGCATGTGTGCTGCAGTGTGAACATGACCTGTGCCCATAAATGCTCAAGTTATTTCCTCTCAGTTTATATGTGCCTCTCACAGTAGGGGCACCTCAGGTGCCCAAGTGTGATTGCAGTGTTTAAAGATAAAACTTATTCCTCTAATATGGCCCCCCCAAATGCAAGCCAATTATTTTAAGTTGTATTCAACTAAACGACTGATATATGTTAATTGGAGTGTAAAAATTGGCTATGTTAAAGCTATTGACAGATATTACCTATGCTGCTGTTATGAGGTATTTTCAAGTTTGTTTTTTCATTAAAATGAGATGTAATCTGCAATCTAAAGAAGATGATCTTTGCAATGTATCTTGTTATGGACAGTAATTGTTTTTCAGACCTCAATATGCCCTCATTAAAACACCTTTGAGGGCATACAGGGAAGATATATTTTGACTCTAGAATCACCATGATAAGTTCTGATCATTAATTAAGTTTCCCTGCCACCTTGGTACGAAAAGGGAGTTCCATCGGTAGTCCAGTAAATGCATACTGTTATAATATTGCCTTCTTTCAAATGGAATGTGATCTATTGCAAATTAATAAAATTGATTATATTTTATACTGACATCTTGCATCAGACAGAATTTTGGTAGATAAAAATAATATGTGAATGATAATACACAACCAGTTTGTTAGCTTGGGTTTACTTGATAAATGACATGACTTAGTATTGAGACTGAAGCTTTATAGGAGGTGCTTCAAGAGCATAGGTGAAGGAGTCACTAATACTTCCTGAAAAAATCAAGGTAGATTTCCACAAAGAGGTAATGCTTCAGCTGAGTTGTGACAATTAGAAGATTTTCATGGAAAGTGAAGGGCATCCTAAGTAGAAACATGTATTACAAACATGACATAAGACTGAATTGTGTTCAGAATACATCCTATTACATAACTAGAATATAGCTTCAATCGGTCAGGGGCTCTTTTTAACTTACTCATTTTAAAATTTCTTCTTAGCTCCCATTACAGAAATTGGCTCACAGGAGGTGTTTAATACAATTTTATTTAATTAGATGTAAGTGGTTGGAACACATAGTCATTTGAAGTGGGTATGGTCAACAGGTCAAGATGTATTCAAGATTCATATCATAAAAAGTCTAATATACCAAATATATTTAGAATTAGGTTTAAGTGTGAGCAGCAGGAAACCTCAAATAGCAAAAGATTAAAAGAGGACGTTTTGTCTCTCTTTTAAATGTTGGTATCCTAGGCCTCATATGAGGACTACATTACGAACAGGGACCTGATTCTTTCTATCATATTGTCACACTTAACATGACTGCTCTTTCTCCCACTGTCATATTTACATTCTAGCCAGGCAGAAAAAAAAAAAAAAAAAAAGGGAGGGGAGTGGGTGAGGGTGGGGAGAAAAAGGTTGTGCCTCTTCCATTTAGGGACCAGAAGGGTACTTAAAGATACTGGCTTCATCTCATCTTCAATAACTGTCACATGGTCACATTTAACTGCAAAGGGGGCTTAGAAATGTAGGATTTATTATTGATGTTCAGATCCAGTTAATATTTAGGGGCCCTATTAAAGGAAACACAATAGAAAATAAGTACAGGGGAACAATTAACAACCTCAAAAATCCAGTTGAATGAAAATTTTTTGTGAATTTATTTTACAAAAGTTAATTAACACTTTCAGTAGCAATGAGCACACCTAGTGCCTAGATGTTAGTTTCTAATGCCATTTTTTTCCATGAGTTCCCAATGGCCAAAACTGAAAGAGTTTCATCAATAAAACAATGTAGTATTGGATTATGTTCATAATCCAAAGTATAAATAAATGTCTATGAGTTCTTAATAATAGAAATGAATGATTGGATCAATAAATAAAAGCTGGAAAAAAGAAAAATCTCCTTCATGGAAGAATTCAAAATAACTTTAGATACACTCCCCTAAAGATGGAACATGATTTTCTACCTTGTAAATGTCAGAGTCATGTAGTAACTTCCTTTCAAAGAGTACAGCATAGCAAGGAACATAAAAAGGGATTTATACTAAAGAAACCTGAAAAACACTACCTCAATTAGGTGATCACAGTTATCATCTGTGATAAATCATATTCATAGCATATACCCTTGATATGAATGTATCATCAGAGAATGGTAACTTACTGTTGTGGTATTCTTCCCCAAAACTCATAATTCTTACCTAGCCATGAGAAAAACATCAGGAAAACCCTACTTAAAAGACATTTTAAATAATACTGTTCTCTAAACTGTCATTAGAAACAAGGAAAGTGTAAGAAAATGTCACAGTGCAGAGGAGCTTAAGGACACATGAGGACTTAATGTACTGTGGATTTTGGGTGGGATCCTGGAACAGAAAAAGAACATTAATAAGTTTCTAAAACCTAAGCAAATTTGAATAAAATATATGGAATTCAGTTAATAATATTCACATATTAATATTGGTTCATTAGTTTGACAAATGTACCATATTATATAAGATGTTAATAATTAGGGAGCTGGGTGTTGGATATATGGAAACTCTCTGTACTATCTTTGCAACTTGTTTGTAAATAAAAAAGCTAGTATAAAATTAAGTTTATTTCAAAAGTTATAATACTGAATTTAAGTTATACAAAAAGAAGCTGAATTTAATTCATGATTTATAAGATAAAGATATTTATCTTCATACAAGGTACTCATATCCTATAAGTGTGTGAGCAAAGTGCTGGCTTTCTTAGATATCCCACCCTCTTCACTCTCTATTTACAAAACCTTATTTTATAATTAACTATAAACTAAAAGTATTTCAATCATATACAGTTCTTTTAATATAAATTCCATTGGTCAAAGTCATTTTTTTTCTTTTTTTATAAAATGGTATTTGCTAAGAACTCTTTACTGTTTTCTGAAGATTCAACGATTATTTCCTCTGTAATCTAATGTGGTTAATGTAGTCCAAAACTCTAGAAAACTGTAGAACAATACTTCTGTTGTATTTAACCCATCTTGTGTTTCATTTCCTTAGCTTATGGTTCAATATCAAATTTCAGGCTTAGATATGGCTCCATATGGCTAGTTTCCAGACCCCACTAGGTATTAACAGTAGTGTAAGATAATGAGATCATTCTATTGATATTTATCGAGTCAACAATTTAGGTAAAATGTATAGCTATACAATCTAATATTTTTCTATAAGACTCAACATTTTAAAAAAGTAATGTTCTATGCATGTTTTCATTTTGTTGTTGTTGCTGTTTTTGAGTTGGCTCTCTTTAAAAAATATTACTTGGAGGACAAATATTCTAGTAATGAATTCTACAGTAGCCATGTCACATTTATGAAAACTGTATAAAACATAATCTAAATCTTACAAAGGAATTTGGAAAACCTAAGGTGAATTAGAAAAAAATTGAAAAACTACAAATTGTACTAAGTTGCAGTAAAAGAAACTTGATTTAAAAAATATAAACAAGTAAGCTTCATGGAAATAAAAGATGAATGTGAGGCTTTGCATGGAGTGAAAGAATATTTAATAGAATAAAAACATTTCCACATTTATTTAAGACTCAGTTACTAAATTCCAACTCATATTGCACACAGACTTAAGAGATGAATAAAGTGCAGCCCCATCTTTGAAACTATGGAGACTGCTCTGAGCCCTACTCTTCTCTCTGTCTGTCTCTGTCTCTCTGTTTCTCTCCGTCAAAAACAATAAAAATAAAAAAAAGAATATTTATAAGAAGTTTCTACTTCAAAGTCTGACTTACTGAAAAACATACATGTTTACCTATTACAGGTAAAAATGTTATCTACATTCTTAGCATTTGTCAGACTTGAAATCATTGCCACTAAATACTTATAGAAATCAAAGTGAGGGAAACAATATTTATGTATCATTTTATGATACAAATAAAGGGTGTCCCAAAATTCATGCAAAAAATTTGATAGAAAACACAGGTTTATAATTAAAAATTGTAAACTTTCATTGCTCAACAATGAAAATGCGTTGTTCTTTCATGTAGCACTCCATTTTTAATAACCCTGAACTGTCAGCTGTCATGGTATTTTTTTCCATTGGCAACACTTTACCACACAAATGATGCAAAATTCAAATCTTGCATGAATTTTGGGACACCATTTATTATGGGCATAAATCATAACCATATCAAAGCTATGAACAGTTCTAGGTCCTCTAAATGTATGCCTACATTAATCCATTCTGGCAGGGCACCTGACTAACTTAGTCTGCTTCATTAGAATAGTCTTAACTAAACATTACTGGGGAATTATACCAATGGCCACAAGAGAGAATGATGCAAAAACATCCTTATGAAACTCACTCTCAATTATTTGTAGGAGCATATTAAAGACATTGTTCACTACATGACATGCCCACCTGTTCATGAGGATTCACTGGGGACTAATACTTGCATCTGGTCTCAGTCTTTGAAATATGTGTGCGTCATCTAAATAACTAGTTTGTATTTAACTTGTGGACAATGTGATGCATGAAATTGACCTTTTTTCTTTACATTATCTGTAAAAAAGCACATACCGGTAACTATATTTGTTATCTACCTTTTGCTAGTATGTACCATATTATGTATGACCTTTCATGCACTTTTCTTATTCCTACATTCATGTTTTTTCTTATTCCTATATTCATGTTTATTTCCCTGACCTTACTATCCTTTAGTTTTAATTTCTTCACCTATTAATTTCTAATAATATGATGCTTACTTTTGTTAACTACCTGAAAATTCTTTTTTTGTATCTATTCAGTAATTGTATTTCAAGGACTTATGCCAGAACCTGTTTAAGGTGCAGGTTTTACAATAGAGAAAAAGTAGTTTTGAGGAATTTCTCCTGTAGATGAAAAAACTTAAGCACTTTATGAGAATCCACTGTGATAAGCACTACCATATGTACACTGTCCAGTTGTAGTATAAAGTAAAGGGTAATTGAGTCTTTTTAGGCAGAGAGGTGCTGTATCAGTCAAGGTCCTGCCAAGAAAAAGACATTGCAGATGAAAGCAGATACTTTCACAAGAGTTTAATAAAGAGATTATTTTTAAAGGAGTGGAAAAGACTTAGATGAATAGGAAGAGATGATGCATGTCCAGGAGACATGGAGCAGCAGAGGGTGCTTTGAACACGTTGACCCTGAAGAGACAATGAGAAAGAGTGGCTTCAGGAATCCAGAGAAATTGTACAGAGAGGGCACCCTGAAGGAAGTCTTCAACTTCAAGGTCTTTGCCAACAGAAGGCCAAGAGAACAACTGCCCTGACCTTGCTTTCTTCTCTCCTTTCATTTTTGGTGCCTCTAATTGTCCTAACAGGAAGCCAGAGGGGCTGTTTATTAGTTTCCAGGGGCTGTAGTAACAAAGTGTCACAAATTAGGTGACTTAAACAAATGAAATTTATCGTCTCTCAGTAGTGATAGAAGCTGGAAGTCCAAAATCAAGGTGTTGTCAGGGCTGGTTCCTTCTGAGGATTATAAAGTAGTATCTTTTCCAGGCCTCTCTCCTAAGTTCTGTTACCTTAGGCAGTCTTTAGCTTATATTTACATTCTCTTTTTCATTTTCACATTGTCTTCTTGCTTTGCATGTTTGTCTCTGAGGCCGAATTATCCCTTTTCATAAAGATACCAGTACTGCAGAATTAGGGCCTAACCCCAAAGACCTAATTTTAACTTAATTACCTACGTATTGACCCAATTTCCAAAAAGGGTAATATTCTGAAGTGCTGGGGGTTAGCACTTCAACATATTTGAGGAGAATCAACTCAATCCATAATACCAAGGAATCTCAATGCTGTGACCTAGATATGAAATCATTTTAAAATTTATTTTCCATTTACAGTTGACATACAATATTATATTAGTTTTGAGTGCGCAAAAACGTAATTAGACATTTGTATAACTTATGAAGTAATCACCCTGGTAAGTCTACTACACATCTGATGCCATACATAGTGATTACAATATTATTAACTATACGCATATAAGTGAGATCATATGATAATTGTAATTTTCTTACTTATTTCACTTAGCATAATACCCTCTAAGTCCATCCATGTTGTTGCAAGTGATAAGATTTCATTCTATTTTATGTTTGAGTAATATCCTATTGTATATACCGGTATGTATCACATCTTCTTTATCCAATTGTCTATTGGTGAGCACTTAGGTTGTTTCCATATCTTGGCTATTGTAAGTAGTGCTGCAATAAAATTATCATCTTCAAGGTACTGATTCTATTTCATTCAAATAAATATTTTAAAAAATTTAAAGGACCTCCGTTTTGTTTTCTATAGTGTCTGCACCAATTTGGAATCTCACCAATAGTGAACAAGGGTTCCCTTTACGCCACATCTTCACCAAGACTTGTTATTTGTTGATCTATTCATGATAGTAATTCTGACAGATGTGACATAGCTTTGATTTGCATTTCCCTGAAGATCAGCATGTTTTCATACATCTATTGACCATGTCTATGTCCTTTTTGGAAATATGTCTGATTAGTTCTTCTTGCCCATTTTTAAATGGATTGTTCATTTTGTTTTGTTTTGTTTTTGGTGTTAAGTTATATGGGTACCTTACATATTTTGAATTTTTCATAATTTTATTTAATCATGTAAGCAATGATAGAGCCCAGCACTTTTAAATAATCTGGAATCAACTATATTATTAAAGAAGGGAATTATTACCTTTGGCAGAGTATTAGAGACATTTTAATTCTAAAGAGCATTAGAAAACATTCAATATAATTAAAGATTATTTTAAGAACATTTTACATATCATATGATTTTATTTTTTAGACAAATTGCTTTAAGTTTAAATTATTCCTAAATAAGACCATAAACTAAATAACTTTGAAATTTCATTCAACTGTACTTTCCTGTCTTACTCAATAGTCTAAAAGCTAAAAGTCTTGATCTTATTCCATCATTTTAAAATACAAAAATTTATTTCTTAACAGTCTTCTTCATTTGATTCTCTTAATTATAAAAATCATCTACCCAGAATTATGTTTGCATTCAGTACTTTCAGTCTCATTTTAGTCCACATATTTAACGTTAATGTATAGATAATTAAATATCTGTGACACTTTTAACAAGTTACAAAAATTATCTTTAAAACCTTTGGCCTAAGTCCTGACTTTCTTAAAAATTAATGTTAGATTTACTAATTTCAATTAAATCATGCATTGGTTTCCAAACTTGTGAACAATGAACCATAGATCAGCAGCAATCTCAAGTACAAGCATTAATTGTACTGTTCTCTTACCACCATAATTTAGAAAGGAATGTAATTTGAAGGGATAATTAATTTTGCTTACATTGGGGAGGCTGGGATGGCTCAGTTGGTTAATCACTCGCTTTGCAGCCCCAGGGACTGAGGATCAAATCCTGGCCCAGGACCATGTGGACCCATTTGCTGAATTGGGATGTGTTTCCCATGTGGAAAGCCCTCAGTTCGGCTTAAGCCCCCTGGTTCAGCCCCTGGCTCAAGGGGGCGTGCCTCCTATGTGGGAAGCCCCCAACCTAGTTCCTGCCCTATGTGGCCCCCACCCACCTGTATGGAACAAAACCATGTTGAAAACTGATGACATACCACTATGGAGACGGCTCTGGGCCCTCCCCCTTCTCTCTGTCTCCCTCTGTCTCTCTGTCTCTGTCAAAAACAATAAATCTTTTTTTTTTAAGTTTTGCTTACATTGACAGCAGTTTTAGAAACTGACAGAGTTTCCAGAAGACTCACTGACTTAGGAAAAATTCTTTAAATATGAATCTGTTTTCATTAGCAAGGTGAAAAACAAATTTAAAAATACAAGCATGGGGGAAAGCCGGGACGGCTCATTGGGTTGAGCGCTCGCTTTGAGGCCCCGAGGACCGAGGATCGAATCCCGGCTCCGGCCCAGGAGGACCCACATGCTGAACTGGGAAGTTCCCACAGTTCGGTTCTCTAGCTGTCTCTGTCTCTGTCTCTCTCTCTATCTGTCAAAAGTAAAATAAAAATAAATATGCACTGAAGATAAAATAATTACTCTCTATAAATATAAAAAGATATAAAAAAAAATTAAAAAAAAAATACAAGCATGTATTTTCTTAATCCTAATGAAAGTATCCTGTTTCCTAACTTAAAAAAAAACATATAAAATATAATAATTTTTCATAGTAAATTAGACTAAAAGAGAAAATTGGCCTTGTCTGAAATGAATATATACAAAATTGGGCAAAATTGTGTTTCTAAGTTAAAGACAGTTGAATAGATGCCTCAAGTAACTGTAATAAAGAAGAAAGTATTATTTTACATAGTAGTTAATACATGTCCTGTAAAACTCAATTGCTTCTTTAAAGCCTATTTTCAATATTGTCAGGATAAATATTAACAAATACATAAAAAGTAAATTATGCTTAAAAATCATTATTAAGGCCCCCAAACCATGTTCAAATGTAAATGAAGAATATAAAGATCATCTGCACTACTTAGGATTTAAAGTCCACTACTAATATGCTCTGCCCCTAGATGCTCTATAATATTTAGTCCTGGTCTTCTTGTTGGCTAAGTTTCAGTGACCAAGGAACTTACTTTAAAACATTATCAGATTCAAATTCCCAGTTTTCACCAACAATTTCTTTCCCTGTTGTGCTCAGTTAAGCCTCTCCTTCAGACTTGGCCTGATGTGAATTACTAGGTTAGAGGTTACCTTAAACAGGAAGGATAAAGATGCTTTGGCTTAATTCTCAAAGACAGAGCAATAAGGTAATATTATTTATCTGACCTTGACCATGAGTCCCATTATCTGCAACTACAACAGGCCTTCAGTCTCTATGCACTATGTCAAACATTTCATACTAATAAAAAATCTGTCTATTGTCTTAGAGGTTCCTGTCTTCACATTTCTTTTGCCTGTTCTGATCCCATCAATCATTCCATTTAAAGGCTAGACTCCTGTTCTTTTATCCAGGTCTGGTGACCCTGGCTTTGCCAACCAGTTTTTCTTTAGATAAACACCTTTTCAGATTCTCTGGTCTTAGAAGAATTGCCTTTTAGAGCTATCTCTTCTTTTGGTTTTTGAATTGTCCCTATCTTTTAGATATCATGATTCATCTTCTAATGGACTAGATATCTTCCTTCTGAGGCCCAGAGTTAGGGATTTTGTACCACATTTTTTGGACTGCCATTCCATACAAGCCTTCCTTTCCAGTTCCTTATCCTCTTATTGTTGACCTTATTTTAGGTTCCAGCCTGGTCCAAGACAAGCTGTCAGGCTCAGTCACACTGGCATCTGAGTCACATGCTCAGTATACATAGGCTAATATATTATTATATGTAATTCTCCTGTCCTCAGGAATTACTCTTAGTGCTATTTCCTCCAAATTCTAGAGCCTGTAAAGAAAACTAAGTAAAATGATGAGGGCCCAACTTGAGTTTCATCTACCTAGCAAAAAGTGTTCCTTCCCTACCCATCACACACCAACACACACAGAGACACACACACCGTCATTCATATCACATCCTTTTATACATAGATTGAGACACATACTCTTCCTTTGAGACCAGATAATTCCTTTACATTATAATTATCTCATTTCATATTTATCTTCCTAAAAAGAATGTGAAAAGACTGAGCCTAGAGACCCTGTCATATTAATTTTATATTTCCACTGCATGCCATGGTGTACACAACAAGTACAGAAAATTTTTAATTTTAATTTTTGGTTCTTTGAACAAGTTTAACAGGAGGAAAAAGCAGGCATCATTATTCCAATTTTATTAATGTGGAATCCAAACCTTAGGGTGCTTGTACCTTCTGAAAACTTGCACTGCTTAATAAATGCTAAAAATAAGCAAATGTTTCTGAAAGAAGAAAATGGAAAGACACAAAAGTAAACATTGTTTTTTTTAAAATTTTTCTCTAGGGCCTACACTTTCTTCAAAATTTACAAGTTATGACAAGATAATCCTTCCAATATGTCTTTGCTTGTAATTTTGATTCTCAATGACAAGAAAAGTAGAACATCATTAAAACTGAAAGAATAGGTTCTGAGACAAATCTAATTGGTATGGTAATTAATGATTACATATATGATTATAAAGGTAAAGACAAGTAAAATTTAGTAAAGGTGCCATTAGCTTTATGAAATCTAAAACTTTAATAAAGACAAATATCTTATTTCTAAATGAATTCCAGTGCAGTAAAGGCAGACATATACTTTCAAGTTTTCAAATAAAAACAGATAATTTATAGATCTTCTATTGTCTTCTTCATTCCCAGTGAATTAATGTTTCTTAAAGTTCTCAAGATCTCTTCTTCACTTAGCATAAAGAAGAAAAATAAGTTCATCGTGATGCATTAACATACCACTTTTCTCTAGTTCAAGAAATTTAAGAACTTCTTTCACAAGCATTTCCATCTTTTACTCTACACTACCTCTAAGAAAGCAGAATACATTCTATCACCCAACTAAAAGTACAAATATTATATTTTACTGTATCTTCCAATATGAGCTAATTAGTCACTAATTAGGTAGATGATGAATAATGAGGGCAAACCAAAGCCCAGATAAAACCAATTTTCATGATTTCATTAGACCACTGAGAGGCAGAGGCAAGTACCAACGGTCTCTGGGGAGGTTTATTCTAATGGCGAGGCTGCCTGATGTATTTGAGACACAAGCTTCTGTTTATCTAAAATGTGTCAAAGTAATGAAGGAAATACACTGTAGCTTGGAGCAAGGGAGTAAGTAATTAATGATGGCTGTGGAAAAATCCAGAAATGAGGAATGGGTTGAAATCAAGTCATTTTGATCAGATCCAAATGCTGTCTTGGGCAGAACACCAAATTAAATAGACAAAATCAAAAGTACTCATTTGAATTCAAAAACAGCTAAAGATAAACATTTTATCATAAGGTAAGCTCTTAAGGAAATCTAGTATCTCCACAGTTGCCAAATCACTTTTTATGTTTTATTATGAAGATTTAGTTTGTAATTTTACAGCTGTATTAATTGCAACTAACCAATTATAAATAAAGTTATTTTTTTAATTGGGATAATCTTTAATATTTTCTATAAATTTAGTAAATTTTCCCAACTCAAGGTGATAAGTTATAGATGTAAATACTTTCATAGACTCTTTTCAAAAAGATATGTAGGATGTGGTAAGGTAAATTTCTGGATTTTCTTGTCTCTTCACATACTTAAACTTTTATGATATGTGTTGCTATTTCTATTATGCCAGCGGACATAATAATAAAGATGAACTGAAAGAAAGATACTACAGACAAACCAACACTGACCTACAAGTCAGGACATATGGGTTGAGCTTTGACTACAGTGTTTACTGAATATATAACCTCAGGTAAGGCTTTTGCCTGTCAGCTCCCTATTATGACTATCAGAAAAACCAGTTCTCACTCCTAAATCACTGGCTTAACTCACAATTGAAAATACTTTGTAAAAGACAACACTAAATACACTTAAAAAATCAATATAGGACCATTTTAAGTCATTGTGTTACTTAAAAATAACAAAAAACAAAACAATTTTCACAGTAAGTTTATAATATACAGTTACATTTTAAATGTAACATTTTGTGGCTTTGGGGAAATGATTGTGTTCTATAATTAATGTTCTAAATGTTTTGGGGCATTTTTAAATGATTTTAATTTTATATTTATTTGAAAGAACAAGTAAATATTTCTGAGTAGAGAAAAGGTGATCTCTAGCTAAAGAAAGTGGTATCTTTATTTTTACCCAATTTTCCCTCAACTAGTGACAGAATGTTAACTTAAAAAATAAATAAATGTTAATTTTTGGAGTGGCAAAAACTATTGGCATCATATAATTTAGAAGAGCTCTGTGCATTTCACGTTTCATAGTTATGGACTTCTAATATGGATTCTATGAATAAGTATGCTTGGGTGAAAAACATTATAGCTAATCAACATCTTAAGCTCTCAACTTTCAAGATAACTATGATATAAAGAATACTCCTCATGCCTACTCCAAACAGTCATGTCAAAATAATAAATTTTAACTTTAATTAAATTCTATTTAAAAAAAACCCACTAAGATGTCCATGTAACATACACTGTGTTTTAACTAATTTAAACCCTGCATTGACTCTACGAGACAGGTGCTATTCTTATCATCTCCATTTACTAGGCAACATAACTAATGATATAGAGAGGTTTCCATGTCTTTTTCAAAGTCACACATCTAATATCAGGTGGAAACAGGAGTTATTCAGACAACCTAGATACACAGGCAAGGAACAAGAGAGAATACAGAGACTAGTGATGGTAGTGGTGGTGAACAGGTCATCAAGTCGGGGAGGAGGGAGGGGGAATCAAACACACGGTGATGGAAAGTGAGCTGATTCTGGGTGGTGAGCACATAATGCGACGTATAGACAGTGTAATGTAGAATTGTACACCTGGAAACAATGTAATTGTTATCAATTAATGTCACCCCAATGAATTTAACATAAATAAATATTTTTTAAAAAAAGAAAATGCTTTCTTTTCTCCAATGTATGTTTTTGGCTCCTTTTTTGAAAATTATTTGCCCATATGTATATATGTAAGTTTATTTCTGACAGCTCAATTCTGTTCCATTGGTCAGTATGTCTATTTTTCTAAAAATACCATAATGTTTTGCGTACTGTCACTCTGTAATATAATTTGAAGTCATGGATTGTGATACCTCTGGCTTTGTACTTTTTATTTTAAGATTGCTTTGGATAGTCAAGGTTTTTTGTGGTTCCATACAAATCTGATATTTTTGTTGTTGTTGTTATTGTTCTATTTATTTAAAAAATGTAGAAAGCCTCTTCAATAAATGGTGTTGGAAAGCTACATGAAAAATAATAAAATTAGACTACTATTTGTCACCATACACAAAAATTAACTCAAAATGGATCAAAGACCTAAATATAAAACCTGACACAATATGCACTAAACGTATGAACCTTAGGCATATAGAGGATTTTATGAATCTGACCTCAAAGGCAAGGACACTAAAAGCAAAAATAAATGAATAGAACTTATCAAACTAAAAAGCTTCTGTAAAAGGACAATAACACAACCGAGGCAACCAACCAAATGGAACAAAATATTCTCATGCGACACCTGCAATAGAGGGTTGATCTCTAAAATATACAAAGAACTTGTAGAACTCAACAAGAAAAACAAACAATTCAATTAAAAAATGGGCAGAGGATCCGAATAGACACTACTCCAAAGAAGACATATAAATGGCCAACAGATATATGAAAAGATGCTTAACTTCACTAAGAGTTAGGGAAATGAAAATGAAAACCACAATGAGATAGCACCTCACACCTATTATAATGGTTGTCATTGACAAGTAATAATGTTGGAGAAGCAGTGAAAATAAAAAGGGAACCCTCATACATTGATTGTGGAAATGTAAAATGGTACAGCTACTATGGAAAACAGTACGGAGGTTCCTCAAAAAATTAAGAATAGAGTTACCACATAACCCAGCAATTCCTCTTCAGGGTATCTACCCCCAAAATTTGAAGACATTTATCTGTAAAGATAGATATACCCTATGTTCACTGCAGCATTATTCACCATGGCCAAGACATGAAAAATCAAAAATGACCTTTGATAGATGATTGGATAAAGAAGATATGATGTGTGTATATATATATATACACACACACACACACACACACACATACACACACACACACACACACACACACACACACACATACAATGTAATATTATTCGGTGATAAGATGAAATACTGCCAATGTGACAACATGAATATATCTTCAGATCAAGCTAAGCAAAATAAATCAGACAGAAAAATTCTAGAACCATATAATTTCATTCATATGTGAAATAGAAAACTAAAAGCAACAAATGAACAAGAGAAACAAAGCAGCAAAAACTCAGACACAGACAAAAGTCTGGTGGTTACCAGAGGGCAATAGAAATATGGTGGTAGATGACAGGGGCGGAGGGCAGTCAAATATATGGTGATGGAAGGAGATATGACTATAGCATTGTGCATTTGAAATCCATATAATTTTATTAACCAATGTCACCCCAACAAATTAAATAAATTTAAAAATATGCATTTTGAATTTGAATGCCAAGAAATTTCGGGTGTAGTTTACCAATCTAAAATTAAGAAATGCACACACACAAACACACACACACAAGTATCACATGAATAAATGGAAATACTTACCATGTTTAATACCTTATCATTACTTCTCCCCCAAATTCAGTTGCTTTTTTTTTACCGATGAGCACCTTTTTTTTTTTT
>PVKE010038550.1:0-15397 GCA_004027555.1 Craseonycteris thonglongyai
AAAAAAAAAAAAAAAAATATTTGGCAGCAGAGGGTTTATTAGCCTTCGCTAAAGTAGACTCACTTTTAGGATCTATGTATGCTGCTGGGATGGGCATCTAAAGAAGATACCTTTTCAATTCTCTTTTCTAAAAGCTAAGTTCTAAGATTAAAAATGTTCTTTTATAATTAAATAAGAAAAAAATAAAGTGATACATTTTAACTACATATATTATTTATGTTAACATATATACATGCATTTAAAACATATAAATGCTTAACTGTTAATATACCTTTCTGTACACTATCAAAGATTGCTTGGGCCTTTTCTAAGCTAATTCTATACAAAATAAAGAAAAGCATCATTTTTCTATGAGTTTTTATTTGATATTATAACAGTGTACAATCACCTGAATATAATATTAGATGGAAAAATCCTTAGCTCCAGAAACTAAAAATGCCAAGAAAAACATAGATAAGAATTAAACTGAAAACATAAAATTACAGGTGGTTTGGACAACTTCCAAGGAAAAGAACATCTTACAATTATTATTATCTGTTTCTTTTCGGGGGTGTGGGGGGTTCTTTATTCATTTGTTTTTAACTTTAAGATTCTAATAAGTCTAGTAAGTGAAAACCATAAAATAGTTCTCTACTTTTTCTGAGGTGAATGAGTTATGTGTTCGTCTCTTAAAGTTTTATTTACCCAGGCCTTCAAAATTTAATTACTAGGTATTTAACTATTTAAAAACACTCTGGGGATGCCAGGATGGCTCAGGGGGCTGAGCGCTCACTTTGCAGCCCTGGGTTCCGAGAATCTAGTCCCGGCCCTGCCTGTGTGGACCCCTATGCTGAACTGGGGTATCGCCCCCAGTTTAGTCCTCCCTAGGGTGAGCTTCCCATGTGGGATGCCCTTGCTTCAGACCTCAGCTCATGAAGGTGTGTCTACCATTCAGGTGGCCCCAGGCCCAGTTCCCACCCTGCATGGCCCCTCCACCCACCTGTGCAGAATGAAACTATGCTGAAAACCTATGATGTACAACTAACTAGGGAGACTGTTCTGGGCCCTCTGCCTTCTCTCTCTGTCCCTCTCTGTTTCTGTCTCTTTCTCTCTCTGTCAAAAACAATAAAATAGGGGTAGCAGGGATGGCTCAGGGGGTTAAGCGCTCACTTTGCAGCCCCGGGGACCGAGGATCGAATCCCAGCCTCAGCCTGTGAGGACCCATATGCTGAACTGGGGAGTGCCCCCAGTTCAGTTCTCACCGGAGTGAGACCCCAGCCCAGTTCTTGCCCTGTGCAGCCCTGCCCACCTGTGGAATGAAACTATGTGGAAAGACCGATGATGTGCAACTATGGAGACTGTTCTGGGCCCTCCTCCTTCTCTCTATCTCTGTCTCTGTATCTCTCTCTCTCTCTCTCTGTCAAAAACAATAAAAATACATTTTTAAAAACAATAAATTAAATCTTAAAAAACAACTCTCCATCTCTTCTTAGAAGGCTGAAGTGTCATCAAAAGCTACCAAATGAGACTATACCTGTGTTTCATAACTACCTTATATAATAAATGATTTTACACACATAAACACAAATATTGAGTAAACAGAGTGAGGATCTGTAACCTAAAAAGCAGTAAAAATTAGTTAATTTTTATTACATAATGAAAGGGCATTTCTTGTTTTGCATATATACTTGATTAAGACATATTCAAGATGGATATTTCATGCAAAATTTTAGTCTTCCTATTAACTGAACTTTCACTAGAATGCAAGTTTCCTCTTTATTAAGGAGAATTCTCAAGTTTTTTTAAAAGTGCTACGTAAATCTTACAAAGTATTTAGGCAATTGCCCACAGTCTACTTTAAAATAATGTTGATCTTCGCTCTGCATTACCTTCTCACAAAATGCACAGCATTAACCAATTCTTTTCTGTCAACTAGCAATTTTTGGCAGATCCCTTTTGCATGATTCATGAAGGACCAGTAAAAGGCTAATTGTTCAAATTAATTTGCGTAAATGACTAAGCAAGAGATAACAAAATTACATCTGCACTTGTTTGGCAAAGATTCAATAGCAGCGGCCCTGTACTGCCAGCTGCTTCCAGACAACACTCTTGCAGAAATTAAAAGCTACAAATATTAATTAATACACTTTTTTGGTACGTTAATTTGCACTGAAAGGTTCCGGAGTGCAAAACTGCTGAGAAGATGAACCATGATAATTAGAATTAATAGGATGGATGCATGTTTTTTGCAGCTGAAGTTTTAAAAACCCATGAATGGAACTGGGAACTTGGAACTGACATTCCCATAAATCTCTATGATAATGCAGCTATTAGTATTAGAAGGATTAAGTACTATGGCTCCAGAGTTATCCATCACATGACACGTCATATCCCATCTGTCATTGCAGTAGCTAAGACATGATAACCGTCCTTGAGGAAGCTGTATGAAAAGCTTTGGGAATTCAAGGAATTGTAGTGATGACTGTCAAATTACAAAATGAATAGCTTAAATCTCTGACTTCCAAACAGAAATAATAGCCACCACTCTGTATTTGTCAGCTTAGTACTTTGCAAATACCCTAACTCTCATATCTATATTTACGTTTAGTTAGGCAATTTGAATTATAGATAAATCAGACTAAAAAAGAGAGGTAAAATGTCACAGATTTTATCTTTAATTCATGTATAACTTTAGGACTATGAGCTCCCTGTAGAACAGTTTTTACTGATGACATTATTATATGTAAAAATCTTAGGAAAATGTCACTGTTGACATATTGGTAAGTATGCTGAAATTATTCTTGATACGTGACTAAGAAGTGAAAATTCAATGCGTAGTCAAACACTAGGCCTCCAGTTTTATCCATTGATTTAAAAGTTGTATATAGTTCAATAGTGGGCAATAAAGATAGAATAGCAGTCTCAACATGGAACTTCACAAATATTGGTAATGTATACTAGACAACTAGATATACGAGGGCTGTCCAGAAAACATCCAGCCATAACTGCCTCTAATTTTCTTACTACATGGTTGGATACTTTCTAGACAGCCATCGTATATGAAGAAACCTACTTTTTTTCTTTAAAAATAAAATTTGCATGGCTTACAAAGTAAATTTAACATTTAATTTATTTAATTATTTTGTATTTAAAAAGAACATGCCATCTACAAGCTGAAAAGTATTTGTTTTATAACAATCTAATTTGGATCACTTAGCACCTTTCTAGGAGTGATGTAACCATCTTGGAGTACTGCAGTTGAGAGATTATGGGTAAATGAAAGAGACTTCTAAGATTTAAAAATATATATATATTAAATATTTCAAAAATAACCCTCTTCAATGCAAGCTGTTCTTATGCATATGGGTAAAAAAAATATTCTATACCTGAGGAATTATTTCCTCATAAATATCCAAAATTGTTCCCTAACATGTTTATTCACTTTGTATGATTTTTAACATGTTTTCCTTGGATGGCTTTCCCAAATATTGCCATTCTCTAAAATTTTGTAGAAAATCGTATTTTTTTTTTCTGAAGAAATGTCTGGTTGCATTACTACATTATATTCTCAAAGATGTTAGAACCCAAATTTAAACTCGAGTCTTACAAGTACTGCCAGGAAGCAATATGTAAAACTGCTACCAGTCATCTACTGTACTTGGAAAATACTTTGAATCCTTCCTTGATAACAGTCTTCATAGAGAGCTTCCTGGAAGGTACTGATGTGATTTCAGGCAGAAAGAAGTATCCCAAAGTGAGGCACAAGTGACAGAATCAGAGGGCTGTGAGCCCAGGGTAAACCTTGCTTAGCTTTGAGTTATGCCCAGGGCCTGTGTTGCTTTCAAATATCAGTAAAGAATGTACATAATTTATTCAGGGGAGAAACTAGAGAAACTTAATAGTTTAAGTATTTGATGATTCATTGCCATAAGGGACTGCAAATTCGACTTGGTAGAGAATGTCTCATGAAACCGGATGATACACCTTCAAGTATGGCATTAGAGAATGTTCCCTCAGGGGATGAAGCAGAACTCAGTCATCTGCTTGCTCTGTCATAATAAAGGCTGTTCAAACATTTTTCCCCAACAAAGGAACTTGTAGTTATAAAAAGTATATATCCAGATATATTATATCGTCTTTTTGATAAGTTCCTTAATGGCCATCTAGTAGGTAGAATAAATGTTTTTTGTTGTTGTTATTGTTTGTTTGTTTGTTGTTAGAATAGAGAAGGTGACCTGTCAAAGTCTTTGTCTACTTGACTGATGCGATCTAGGCAATAACTCTAGAAGGCTACCAACCGGTGCTCATTGCCCATCGTAGTTTATCTCCATTATTTACCTGGTAGACTAGTCTAGACTTAGAAGTGTGCCCACTCCACAGACCTTTCCAAAATCCATGAAGTAGGTAAATAACCAAAAATTCCATCAGAAACTAGACATTTGTAAATAGGGGTGAGTTTCTAAAAATCTTTAGAATTAAGTCAGTGTGACAGTAGTTTTAAAGGAATGTCCAGAAAAGCATCTAGCTGAAGGTCTAGCATCTGAATTCTTAGTTGTTTACTTACTTTTGGGACTCCACAAGCTGGTTGGAGTTTTTTTGTTTTTTTTTTGTTTTTTGTTTTTAGTTATATTTTTCATTTAACTGTAATTCTAAGAAACTGTAACACATACACAACAATATTCACTAGTCAGCATCATAAAGAAACCTCTAAATTAAAATCTTGACTTCAAAATAAGAAATATGGTATTTACAACCAATTTTAAGAGGAAAGAAATATTCATTACCAAATTTTTTTCCATAAATGGATAAAAACACCAACATTCTAGGACCAAAATCCTGTCAATAAAAAGATGGAAAACATCTTTGAATATGAGTTGCATCAAGATTTATTACATGCATTTACTCAAAATATTCAGTCTGATTACAACATATTTAAAGAATCCTATTCACACTTGCTTTCTATTCTGCCCACCTTCATCTCAGGATAGGTATGCAAATTTTCTTCTCCTAGCTAGAATTCTCACACTACCATCAAAATAAAGCTATCTGTAGGAAGTGATTTATCCTCCCTAAATTCTTCATTTCATTTTAATGATATATTATAAACTGTATTTTGATTACGAAAAGTCAATGTCCCATACAATTTATAATATATACCTCTATAAACGATATCTTAGGATGTAAAGACTCATCATCCCATTAGTGAACGGGAGAAAAATAATGCAACCATAAGGATGTCAAATGACTCATTTGGGACTTCATGAAAAAAAAGTATTTTGAGGTAGAATAATTGTCGTGAGAGAAACCAGTTCTTTCTGTGAGAAGCACATAGAATAGACAGTTAAAAAAAAGTTCATAAAAAGTTCATAATGAAGCTAGAAACAGTAGATACCATTGTTTTGTGAGTCCATTTCTTGAATTCTTATTGCTTTGGTTTCTTAAATCAAGTTACTGAAATTGGTAGTTAGAAATCAAAAGGCAGGTTTTACACACAGTCACTAAGGTTATCAGTCCATGGAAGAAAATGTTTGACATCACTATGCATAAATTCCATATCAAGATTTATGGTATTATGAATAGCTGTGGCATTTTAATGCCTAGTAATTTGTTGGGAGAGTCTAGTGAAATGAAAAATAAGAAGCATTAAATTTTTCCACCAACATGTGGCTATGTTAGAATTTTAGCAATCAAAACAGCTATTGTTCAGTCCAGGTAGAGGGACTAGTTGTAGGATATTAGATAGAAAGGCTAAAAAGGGACCAAATTTCTTCAATATAATACACTATGACTGAATGATGTGCAGCACTGCCTTTGGCAACTCTTCTTTTGAAGTTCAACTTACAAAAGAAAAATGAATGACTCCCATTTACCACTTACAAGTAATAACTCACCCTAATCTGGCCAAGAAAAGATCTGCTACCAAGTTTCCAATAATCTTAGATTTTTGTCATCCTAACTCTTTTCAAAGAAAGGCTTTCATTTTTCTGAAAGAACATTAGAATAAAATGTTACTTTACATTTTCTATTCATAAGCCCCAAATAATAGCACACCAGAGTAACAACAACAGCCTAATATATTCACCACATGTCTGACCACTGATGAGAGAAATATACTTGAGCTCAGGAATGGGTTTTCTATAGCCATGTGGCAAAATGGAAAAAAAAAATCATTGTTCTGGGAACAAGAGTCCTCCAATGGCTGGCTCTTGGGTGATCTTAAAAATGTCATTTAAATTCTCCTAGGCATAGTCAGTATATGTAGCCAAAGTATGGGCAAGTGCAAACGTTATATTCTCACTACCTCTGTAGAATCAGTGTGATTAAGGTTGAAGCTGATTTTATCTATTTAAATGAAGACAGAAATACCAAAGAAATTGCTACTCCCGTCTATTGGAATACATAAATTAATTTACATGTGGTTTGTTCTTGATGATACAGAGGAGAAGGCGGGACCCAAAGAAACAAGCCAAGTAAATAAGCACATGCCCATACGTTATTTCATGTACCAAGCACTAACTACGGTGAGGGCTGACTCTCCCTTTCTGGGCCACAAAAGTGAGTTTACACTGTTACTATTAAAAGATTTATACAACTAGGCTTTATGTTTTCATCATGTGTAAAAGCTATTATAGGGGGCTTAAAATTATAAACCCTCAGTGAGTGGAAGAACACTAAGTTACTTTTTTTTTTTAATAAAAGACAGTGTAGGGAAAATTAGAAAGGAAAATATAGATAAGGAAAGCAAAAACAAGAAAAAGTAATAGAAACCCCAGTTACCATGTAGCACATAAGAAAAATTAGGAATTCAATTAGAAATTTTGAGTAAAAACTTTTCTTAGAATAATAACAGAATGAAATAAATTTTGCTAATCTTTACTTGCACGTGTGTGTGTGTGTACACATGCGCGCGTGTGTTTTACCCTCCTCAACATTGGTCAAACATCCTTTGAGGAAAAATAAAATATCACTGACCAAAAGCCAGGATCTTGCTTTCTCAAGAGTATTTGAACCTGGAGGGTGGTGGCATGCTTGTCACATTTAGTCTATTTCTAAGCTTAATGTACATATACAAATAGATATCACTGAATAGAACCTTAGAGCATGTCTACACTGTGATTCAAATTGTCCTTTTTGTTCAACACATTCTATTGAGTAGAAGTAGCCAGAAGCAGTGCAAACTGGGATTAAAAAACAAGACCAGCTATCCAATGGATTCAGGCTCTTTGAAACTCATGTTACTTTCTATGAGAATTAAAATAAACAAGAAATATTTATTTGCTACCACTGAAGGAATGGAGAAAATGCATATAAAGAAATGAGAAAAGAGGATGAACCAGTAAAAAAAAAGAGAGAGAGAGAGCGAGACATTGCAGTGAGGGCAGAATTATGAGCTGAAAGTTTAAGATATTTTTCAGTAAATAGTTCGGCAATATGTTACAATGTAGTATTCTTTGGTTTGTTTCTCAGTTTCTTCTGACTTATCTGCATTTCCAGCCATGTTGAATTTAAATTTATATAATCTGAAAACACAAGCTTCAGTTCTCACAGAAAAATAGGATATATTTAACAGTATATCAGTATTTCAGTGTACAAAGCATTGTATTAGTCTGCAAAGGTTCTCATAATAAAATAGTCCAGACTGAATAGATTAAAAAATAAAAAATGTATTTTCTGACTGTTCCTGGAGGCTGAAAGTTCATAACCACAGTACTGGCAAGGTTGGTTTATCTCGAAGTTTCTCACCTTGGCTTACAAATGGCTGCCTTCTCACTGTGTATGCACATGATCTTTCCTCTGTTCACATGCATCTCAGATGTCTTTCTCTTCTTAAAAAGACACCAGTCCTACAATTGGATTTGGCCCCCACCCTTTTGACTTAGTCTAGCCTTAATTATGTTTTCAATGACCCGATTTTGAAATATAGTTATATTAGTGGTTAAATCTTCAACATTAATGTTGTGAGAACACAGTTCAGTCAATAAGAATGTGGTAGTTGTAAAGAAATTTTTATGCACTACCTCATTATGAAGTAATTTCTTTTTTTTATTCATTTACCTCTAAGATAAACATAACAAAGATTTAAGTTTTAACTTCCCTTTTAATGGGATTACTATAACTTGATTTAACAGGTAAATTTTGGAAAATACATTAGAAAAAAATGCAAATGCTAAATAAGACACTGATCAAACCAATAAGTAGCTGACCAAATAAAAAAGCGAAAGGGAAGCCGGGATGGCTCTGCAGGTTAAGCTCTCCCTTTGCAGCCCTGGGGACTGAAGATAGAATCCCAACCCTGGCCCATGTGGACCCATGTGCTGAATATGCTTGTGTTTCCCATGTGGGAGGCCCCCAATTTGGTTCTCACCCCCCAGTTCAACCCCTGGCTTGAGGGGACATGCCTCCCATGCAGAACGCCCCTAGCCCTGTTCCCATCCTGTGCAGCCCCCACCCACCTGTGTAGAAAGAAACCAGGTCAAAAATCGATGACTTACATATTTGGAGGTTGCTCTGGGCCCTCCCCCTTCTCTCTGTCTCTGTTTGTCTATGTCAAAAACAATAAAACAAATCTTAAAAAAAAAAAAGCAAAGAATACCATCTGCTTTAGCACGCTATGGAAATGCCTCAACAGCCCAGCCAAGCCACACTGACATACTAGTATAGTGACTAATTTTGAGTAACATTTTTAAAGAACAAAAACCACAGTGCCTACATGTAATTATTAATAAAATTACTTGAAGTTTGGACATTGGCCCTAAATTACTAGGTACCCTTTTATTGTTTAATTTTGTATTTACTTGTCAGTTTTATAATTATGTAGGAATAGTTTACTTGTAGATTTTTGTTAAGTGAGATGAAAATAATTTTTTGTCCAATGGAAGACAAAACTCCAAGTTATAATTTATTACACTGTAAGAAGTCAACCACTTTTATATGTCACTTAAGAATCTTATTCAATTATTTCTTTTTAAAATTACCTCTATAACTTCTTCATCAACCATCATTTAAATTGATTTAACCTTAGTGGTTCACTCAGTAATTAATGAGTTAAACAGAATCTTTGATGTATGTTTATTTAATATTTGCCTCAGAGGCATAAATTTAATTCCTGAAAATAATACTTACACATAACCAATAAGTATTTGTTCATTAATTAATACCTTATATTAGCATATAATAATAAAGAATCGGATCTAGAAATTAAATCTTTAATAGGGACTACAATATCAAATGATTTGTAGTTTAATTTAAAAATTACTTCTTGTGTATTTATAGAAAAGTAGATAATTAGAAATTTATGACAGGAAAGTGGAGCATTAAAAAAATTCTCAATTCTAATTTTGTTGATTATAAGTTTATATAGGAAGTGACTGTATATTTCTGAATTTCTTCTTTATTTTCCACTGTTAGTATGTAATAAATACACAATGATTAAGTGTTTATGTGGACATTATGGATATATATTTATATAGTAGGAAGGTAGGTTTGATTTTAATCTTTCGCAATTTATAGTAAAGCAAACCAGACCTAGTTCCAAGTGCTCACTTAATAGAATTTGAACTCTCTCTGGTTAATTTCACTAGTCTCACATTGACTCTAGATATTTTTCAGAGAAGAACTTTGGATTGGTGTTATGACAGGCCAGGAATTATCCTGTTGGATTATTGGAGGTCAAATATCCATGAACCTAGAATGATTTTGACCTAATCCTACTGGGTAAATTTTTCTAATATTGAAGGTCAGGAATCATTACCTTTGGGAAGTCTTCCTTAACTATGAATCTAGGTGGATGGAATTAGATGCCTTTGAACCACTATGCCATTCTTTAATAGCACTTAATTACTATATATATTTCTGCTTCCTTCTCTATTTCATGAGCTCAATAAAAAAGAGAAACTGTTAAATTTGTAATTCAACTAATTTAGTGTTTGACATCTATATATTAAATAAGAAAAATGGGATAAAATATATTTGATTGACCAACCAATGTGAATTAACTAACTTGAAATTAAAAATAAATCCTCAAAAATATAGCAACCATCTAAAATATACCTACACACAAAAGGTGGATCTAAATTTATATGCACAAACAATAACATATGAATCATCAAAAATTATTTATTTTCCCTTCAAAATAACTGATTATTCAACAGAATGCAACTGTTTCATATGTTTTTAAGTTTTATTGGGAGAACAAACATAATCTGAATTTGTATCCATCTGGATCTAATCTAAACTCTCAACACATTTGGGGAAGCAGAGATGGCTCAGCAGGCTGAGCACTCATCTTACAGCCCCAGGGTCTGAGGATCGAATTCCAGCCCTGGCCTGTGCAGACCCATATGCTGAGTTAGGGTGTGCCCCCAGTTTGGTTCTTACAAGGGTGAGCTTCTTCTCATGTGGGAGGCCCCCAGTTCAGCTCCTGCCCCAGGTGTGATTTCCATAGGTGGCCCCCCCAGTTCATGGGGTGTACCTCCCCCCAGCCTGGTTCCTGCCTTGTGCAGACCTGTGCCCACTTGTGAAGTAAAATGATATAAAAAATTAATGATGTACAACTATAGACTATTCTAGGCCCTCACCTTCTCTCTGTGACTGCCTCACTCTGTCTCTGTCTCTCTGTCAAAAAAAAAAACAATAAAAACACTTTTAACTGGCAATGACTATAATGTAGCTTTTCCCCTTGTCACATCACAGCTACAAAGTTGTAAACCATTTATTTTTAAATCATTGTGACTTGTTGTTATTAGCATATAAAAATTATAAAAATATTTAAAATATCACAAATATAACATCAAGTTTTATTTCAAAGGAAGGTTTTGTTATATATTTAAATGCCTAAAAATAAGATATATCATAAAGAGCCTTGTAGATCTTTTACTTTGACAATATCACCAGAAATGGCTATAAAATTTGATGGAAACACTGAAAGATTACCTCTGAGGGGGATGCAGAATGCATTTTGTTTTTAAACTGACCCTGAAGATGTGTCAAAACATTTGTAATATCCACAATAAAGAGTCAAAGAGATGGCTGGGAGATTTCTTGGGCTTAAATAAAACATTCAGTCTAGTGATTCTATTTATTTCAAGTGATGCGATGAAAATGAATATATAGGAAGGATCTTTCAATTTTCTTGTATCTATATCTATTAATCACCACTTCTAAATTATCAAAAAGCATAGCTAAACTAAGCAAAAATTATTTTTAACTGCCACAGTATTATGAGGAAATACCAAGGCCTGTTTCTCAGTCATAAAAAATGGAACCACAAAAAAGTTAATGTTTTTCAGTGCTTCAAAAAACACTTCATCTCAACCATATCAATAGTCCATGTGACCTGATCTCTTCCTAACATAAGCTAAAATGTATTCTCACATCTCAACAAGGATGAAAGTATTTTAAGAACAGCCGGCTGAGATAATAATGGCAGTAATATATTCATTCCTTGTAGTAAGACGCAGTCTTTTGCAGTCCAATATTTCAATTAGAAAAAGTAATTATACAACTCTGGTTTTCTGAACTTCTTACTAAGCCAAGCTTGTCCAACCTGCAGCTCAGGTGGCACAAGACAGCCTTGAAGGCGGCCCAACACAAATTCATAAACTTTCTTAAAACATTATGAGATCTTCTTGAGATTTTGTTTTTAATTCATCAGCTATCATTTGTATTAGTGTATTTTATTTGTGGCCCAAGATAATTCTTCTTCTTCCAATGTGGCCCAGGGAAGCCAAAAAATTAGACCCATTTGGTCTAAGCTTTAATAGAAGTTGCTATTATGGCCTAGTAGTTATTTTTATTCCTAAAGAACTAATTCATTTGTTTCTATGATATAACTGTTCTGTTAATTCTCCTTTTGTGTTTATAAGTATATATTGTTTAACATGATGCATACTTTAACTCTTCTCCGAAATCAATTTTAGGAAAGAGGCTCTAAAACTGTTACTCAAATATGTAGGCAGTATCTTGGCAAGTGCTATACCCTGTTACCAATCTTATTCCACTGTGTCAGTCAAAAAGTCTGTTCTCTAGTGAAGAAAACTATTATTGGCAACTATATATTCTGGCATGTTTTGAAGACTTTGGTAGTTGTCTCCTTGTAATATTTCAGCTTTTAAGCAGTTTCCCTGCCTCACTGAGCTCACATAAGCTACATCTGAAAGCTTTAGTACAAATTTACTTCGAATAAAGTCTTCAATTCATTTTCATGGCACCAAAAAGACAGCTTTAATAACTGCAATGACAAATAAACTGGAAATCATTCCAGGCCTTTTCACTTAACTGACAAGTAGAACACTCTCATAATGAGCCGCAGGTTTTACGTTTTCTCTTTGACCATAATAGCTTCATTTAAGAGCGTCAGACCCTGACACTTCATCATTTATCTACATTATTTCTCATCTTCTTTCAAATAAATTATGGAATACTAGACTGAACACATAAAAACAAAGTGACTTGTTATCAGTAAACAGCAAGATAAATTGTCCAGAAGTTCCTCGTTTAGTTTCCTTTCATTTTAAGGGCAAGTTATAGGGTACACCTTTTTTAACTTCCACTGTTTGCATTTTTACAGCCATCCTATTTCTGTTGCCACTGGCCTCAGTGCACTCATCGGAACCTGATGTGGAAGGCATAAAGTAATCCCATTATCCCAGAGTTGGCCACTGAAGTACAAAGAAGTAGAAGGGGAGAAAATGGAAGAAAAAAACTCAGGAAGAGATTTCTCCACATCTGTAAACCCCCACCTTCCATAATACATCTTGTCATTCTAGGAAATACAACACTTCCAAAGTAATGAACAGTGCAACTGTAACTCGTTTAGCGCTTGGAAACATAGCACTGATTTTAAATGGAGGGGTGAACGGCATCCCTTGTCATTTACGCAATCCCCACTCCTCTTTAGCTATATACCCATAGACCTGAAGAAAATTCAATAAAATCACTATCAGATTGTATTTCTTTCTGAAATTGTTGACCAAGTTGATAGAAAAACCTCACATCTCTTACTTCCTACTTATTTCTTTAATATTAACTTTCAATGACTTATAGAATCATATCAGAATAAGTAAAAAAAATGGTATTTAAAAAAATCATTGAAATATCAGTTTTGTATGTGTGGTGGTACATAGTGAAGTCTTAACTTTATGCAGTACTTATCAATGAAGGATTTATAGCATAGCTAGTTCTAGGGGGATTGTATATTTAAAGTATTTCAATATACAATGACTTGAGTTATTCTAGAAATAACCCTCAGAAAGTATGCTATTCTTTCTTCTGTTTTTCTTGGCTACTTCATTCAATTTTGTCATGAAGTATTCAAATTTAATAACAATATGACATGTAAATTTATTCACAGATCACTTAACATTTGCAGAAATCAACTTTGAACCAAATCCTGACAAAAGGAAATACAAGAAAAGGATATATTCCATTACCTGTCCTCGAAGGCCTCTGAAAAGAATGGTTGCTCATTTAATTCTGGCACACTATTCAACTTCTGCCTCAATATCTGTGCTGTGAGGGCCTACTCCAATTTCTAGTTTCTGAGAAAATGGTGAAATAATATGGTCTTCTGGCTCCCTTTATATAATTCAACCCTGAAGATACTCTCAAAAACAGAAGTTGATGTATCTAATATTCAGCAAAGGTCACAGAGGAATTAGTGGATCTATAGGGATAAAATATGGTTAGGGTTGTATGTGGTTGGGGGAATGGCAGAGAAGTGGCGGTAGAAGCGGAGGGAATGTAAAGTAGAAAAACCTGGGGTAGAAACAATCTAGATAATATTGACTTAGTTAAAATAGGCTTAAGTTTTGTTGGAGGTGTACATCTCTCTTTCCCTCACTCTACCCTTTGCAGAAACAGTGTTGGCTAGGGGAGAACAAAAGGGTAAACTATCTCTTTAAATAGAACAGTATCTGGATAAATGTACAAAATATCCCAGAATGGTGCTTTGTGTTCTAGCGTGGCCTCTACCCTCTAAATTCATATGAAAAACAAAGGTAGGATGTGGATTTTTTTTCCCTATCCCCATGAACATAACCCAGTAAAGGTTACTAATCCCTAAAAGTAATATAAACTCACAAAAAATAGTTAAAAATAAATTGTGTGAGCTCAAAATATATTAGAGAAAAAGACAACAAACTGCAAATCTATATGTCAACATTAATGAAACAAGCATTTATTTTAGATGAGTACATTAAATGTTGTCAGATAGGCAATGGGAGATATTATACACCTCAAAAGAGAACAAAAAATATCATGCCAACTATAACAATTAGGGATTCTGGTAGTGAAAACATTACAATTAAAAATTTTGAGAACTCAATATACAAAGGCCATAAAAAAAATTTAATTAATTAATTTTAAAAAGCCAGGCATAAAAGCCTCTATTTTTTATATTACATGGCTGGATACTTTCCAGACAGAACTCATGTAGTTCAAATGCGTACAACTGAAAAACTAGTCAGTGAAATGCAAACTAAAATGAAACATTCAGAAGGTTTAGAAAAGGAAAGTGGTAATATAAGAATAAAGATTGAAGTAAAAAAGTCAAGTTGCATATGCTAAAAATCTAAAAAGAATAAAAAAGATAGAAGACAAGAGGCATTTAATGAATTAATGATTTTTATCTATATTCATACATACATATACTTCCATAAGTGTTATAGCTGATTTATAAGATTCAAAGAAGCCAATGAAAAAAGAAGCAAATTTATACAGAGTAATACACTTGAAAATCAACATGTTTACAAATATGAAAGGATACTGCTTAAACAGTTAGTAATTATATCAATCACAAGTTTGTGAAGTTCATGTTGTACTTATCTTTGTTTTTAGCCCATAGGGAAATGTCCTGTTCTTAGTGTATTCAAAATAGATGTATAATTATCTAAACATTCTCCTAGGCCAGCATTATAGATGAATTGTTATCATTATTAAAGAATATATTCTATTTTAATTTAAGCCAAAATTACAGAAAATGTTTTGTTGTCTACTTTAAAAATATCAACTTAATAAATAATTTAATCACCATAATTAATGTCTTCTTGATTGAGCTTTTTTCTGCTATGAACGAAAGATATAAAAATAAATAGCAAATGGTTCATGAATAAGTATAACTTACTCGCATAAATCAATAAACTGTATAAATATATGACAGCCACATATAAGTGCACAAGTGAACATCACCTAAGTCAACAGGAGGCCAGTTACAAGGGTTGGGAAATTTTTACAGATAAACTAAAACCTAAGTCAAATCTTAGGAGTAGATATAGATCCATGATTTGGAAGACTCAATATTGTTAAGAAGTTAATTTTTCTTAAATAAATTAGAATAGAGGTCAGATGTCTATTAATTTTCATCAAAGATCCAAGGCAATAATTAAAAAAAATATATAGTTTTTTAAAAAATGGTCCCATA
>PVKE010038551.1:0-15396 GCA_004027555.1 Craseonycteris thonglongyai
CCGTATGACACTACCAAATATTCAAGCTAACTGACTGTGTTCTTCGATGAGTCGAGTCGTAACTGTTGCGTTCACGCGTTGCGTCCGGTGACAAGTGTAACACATAAGTCAAAATGTATTGTCTGGGTGGGCGGAGATCACAGTGTCAGGCTGTCAGAATTCTAGGAATTTATGACCTTGGCAAATTCCCAGAATGCATCAAACTATTGCTAAAAAGTTTTGTCTTCTACAATCGCTTCAAAGTCCATGGTACACGGAATTCCACCCCAGACATTGAGAGTGATCGACGATCGACCAAAATTGGCCTCGCGATCGACCGGTCGACTGCGATCGACTTGTTGGCCACCTCTGCAGTATATCATAGATTCCAACACAGAAGAAGCAAGAAATGAAGAATAGTAGAGAAAAGGCAAAAAGGAAGAAAAACAGAGAAAAGAAAGAAATGTGTAGCCTTTGATCACAGATTAGGGATCTGCTTCACATTGGATAAAAGTCCATAATATGTTCATTTGTACTTCATGAAATTGTAAACCTGTAAGGGATTTCAGAATATATCTGTAATCATAAATCACTTCTTATAGTATATCTTTTCCTTATGCAACCACCTTTTTTAGGAATTTAAATCAACAGGGACACATTTGATTGCTTCTCACAACTGCTTTGTAGTTTGGAAGACAACGTGGTCCATGATGGGTCACAAAAGCCTGTGTGACCCGGAGCCCTAGGACTCTTTCACAGTCATCCTTTTAGACTTTCTCTTTGAAAAGTCACCTCTGTTTATGAATACTGTGTCACCATTGAAATGTGAGGATATATCAGGGTTATATTCTCTGGCATGCCTTATAAAATAACCAAATCACATCAATTCATTTATGTGAAATTTTAATTTCTCTAATGAGCATCAAAGAATGAAACAGTGACATTAAATCTTAGCCAGTACAGTGATGGCCTTCACTCTGCAATTTGAAGAGGATAGCGCTGTGAAAAGTGTACCACATGAGGAGACAGACTGCTTAGCTAGGGCAACAAACTCCTGGACAGCCTCACAAGAATCACCTTGGTTAACCGTGTGTAGTGCCGAGCTGATCTCAGAACCTCTGTCTTGTCCAAGCCTCAGAGTTCATTGCACCCAATGAGCCACATTCAGCCAGACAACTTTACAGAGAATGTATGTGTAAACAAGAATGCCAAAGATTTATTTATAGTACAGATAGTACTTTCTAGAGTCTGCAGTATTCATGATTTCCAACCAGTACTTTCCTGATATATACATATGAGAAACCACACAAAGAATTAGATATTTGATTGATGAGCTTGGAACTAGAGCAAAGCAAAGTGGGTAATGATTTTAGAGAGCCAAGTGTCCCAAAATACACAGGTTCTTTATTTATGTACAGTCTCTTGGTTTACTTCCACAGAAAGTCAGCCTCTTTCATGATTGTTGAAATTCACAGCATTAAATCTCTCTTTCCCCCTCTCCCTCTCTCATTTCCTCTTCCTCTCGCTCTCTCTCGAAGTAGTTGGACAAGACCATATATTTCCTACCTCACTTCTGTGTCTTATCACCTTCTGCTGGAAAATTTTAATAATATCCAATAGGATTTCCCTTCATTCTACCTCTAATCTGGGACTCTCATACTTCTCAAATAACTCTGAATGTTGATACTTAGTCAATTTTCCTAAAACAATAGACTTCATCCAGCTACAGATCTCTTTGAAATTTTGATAATTCCCCATTTTATGAGCTCCAATCTCCTTAACTGTCCTTGAAAATCTATACCCACCCTATCTGTCACAATCATTTGCCTTAGTTCTCCAGCAAAAATAGACTTCTCTCAATCTTCCATCATACAGTTCTGTTTTCATTTTACCCCTTTTTTAATAATATGAATCTTACTATATTCTTTTTTAAACCACTATCTATCTATACCTACTCAATACCTGAAACCCAATTTAATTGTCATTTTTAGTTATTACCCCTCATATTCTGGGCACTTGTGTTTGTTCAGAATTTTATTTATGAATGTCTGTTCCTGAAACTAAAATACAATTCCCAGGTGATTTACAATCTAGTTAATGTATACCAAATTAATATGACCACAGTAACAAGTACATTTTACTGATAACTTGTTATGAACACATTTTTTTTAAATCTTTCTTCTGTTTGCCTTAGCCAATGCTGGCTGTCCTATGTGATAAGAATTCAAGGAACAAAATGTGACTTTGTCATTTTATGTCATGTCAAAAACTCTTAGTAGTTTATAAGTGACTTGCAATGACAAACAGAATGATATGGACCTCTCCCTGACTTAAATACCAACCAATTAACCAACAAAACAAACAAAAAATCTCCCAAAAGGGAAAGTAACTTTTAAAATGAAGGTGGCAAAAATTTATTTATCTCCCTATTTTTTGACAGTTTGATAAAGGCCACTCAGTGTTTTGGAAACTATCCCAGTATTGAGCTATAACCTATACTGACTCCTCCCTTAATCCAGTGCATGCTTTCCTATTATATCTTTTGACAGTTCTACTCTCATTGACCTCAATGACTTGCCCAACAGCACTGTCCTAATGGCCACAGAGCAAGTGTTTTAGGATTTTTTCCCTAACTTCCTCACTCAGTTACAGTATAAGGACTGAGTTAAAAAAAAAAAAAAAGAAAGAAAAGTAGAAGGCACCTTACTGTTTTTGAATTTTAATAAAGTGACCCATAGGTACTTCTTGTGTTGCTCATATTTGGAGTTGGTTTTGTTTGTTTGTTTGTTTGTTTGCTTGCTTGCTTTTTTTTTTTTTTTTTGAGTTTTGAGTTTTGAAACGACTTGGAAGAATTTCAAACCTGAGGTTCAACACAAACTATGGACTTTGAACAAGTTATTTAGATGTTCTGATCTTATATGTCCTTAGAGGTAACTGAGGAGGGAAAAAAATGGATTTACCAATGTCACTGTGAGGCAGTAGGGGTAAGGTTGTAGTTTGGAAAACAAATATCCTGTGCATGAATCATGCTCTACCACTAATTAGAGTTTTGTCTAACTTCCTAATCAGGAAAATGAGTAATAATAACACCTAGTACTAATCTCATAGCATTGTTGTGAGGATCAAATCAGTACAGGTAGGTAAAATGTTTAGAATGGTATCTGCCATGTGCTTAGTAGATAAATACTCAATGAGGGTCAGATATTACTATTATTGGATAAATTAACATACATAAAGTGTCTCATACCATGTCTCAAAAGTAGCACTGCTCTATGAATATTACCTTCCTCCCCTCTCTGCTATACAAACTATAACAGAATCATAAAAATTAAAAATTAAATAAATAAATAAATAAATAAAATGTTCTATAGAGAGAGAGATAAGTAATTAAATTGACCATGGTTGACAAAACTTGTTATATTTTAATTATTGACCACCTTTATAAAGTATCACCTTTACAATTCATTGGTAAAGCATGCTAAATTTTAAAATGTTGTCAGCTCTGGGGACTTTTGAAAGTTTTTTTATATATAAGCTCTATAGTTTGGAGAATTTTCCCAAAGATTAGCTTCTGGCTTCACGCCTTTCACATCTTGTTTCCACTCCATCACTCACATACTTTGATGCCACAAATGGGTACCTTTGTACCACAGGACCACCTGCGGTGCTGCACTTAATGCCATGGCTCCCAGTGAGTAGACAAGTAGGTGGTAGGAATGTATTCCAGAAAGACATTTCTATGCTGAAATAACGGTCAGTAATGTATTTATGTATATGCGGGAGTTCCTATAAGTCACATATATATCTCATTAAAACCAAACTCCATATATTCTTACCATTAAGTTCTACTTAAATAGTTCCCCAAAATGCCTATAGTCATTTTTTGCCATCTAACACAAGGTGAAGTGTGATAGAAATGAAGCTGAAGTAGAAATATATAGTCATTTTTATCACTTGTTTACCAAGTATCTTATGTTTTAAGCATTTTACAAAAACATGACCAGGTAAAAATTATTAGGGCCCTTTCAGGGCCTGGGAAGAGAGGAGCATGTTCTCGAAGGTAAGTACATTAACTTCACCCTAAAAATCCTGAGTCTGAAGTCAATTCCCTTAGTCATGTGTAATCTAATAAGCCAAAGTCCTGTTATTGTTTCTTTGTGTGAAATAATTCTTTCCCATTTTTCCAGCACTATTCACCCTCCTTCTCTTTTTATAACTCAAACTTTCTCTCATTACTGGCCTTTCTCCTCTTAAAACTAAAAATATATTCAAAATCTTCCCATTACAAAAACAGTGCTAAACCCTACCTCTTCCAACCATTGCCTTACCTCCTAATCACAATGCAGTACTCTCTTCTTTCCTTCTCTTACAGGAGAAGTTACAACTATTGTCCACATTTTTTCACTTTTATTCTTACCTCAACCTACCAAAAATAGGCTCCTTCCTCTGCACTCTACTAAAAATACCAGTGCCATGATATCCCACGACCTTCTTGCTGAATTCAAATGTCCTTTAATTCTCAATCTACAAGACTTCAACATAGCATTTTGATTGCTTGGGACATTTGAATTTCTGCAACTTTGTAATTATACAAATCCTATCTGGCTACATATACTTACATTGCCCATAGGAAGTTTCATCTCTGAGCATATGACCCATTGAAATTGCATATGTAAAATTACTGAATTTCAGCTCATCCCAGTCTGGTATATTCTGCTGCTGGTAAAATCTAAGTTCTTGTTGTGATGCTTCTTTCATCAAGAGGCTGTAAATAACATTTTCAGACCACATATGGGGCACTGCAAAAACGAATGCTCATTAAGTGTGTTAAGTAAAAGTCATGAGTGACAT
Organism: Craseonycteris thonglongyai; assembly: GCA_004027555.1. Classification (NCBI taxonomy): domain Eukaryota; kingdom Metazoa; phylum Chordata; class Mammalia; order Chiroptera; family Craseonycteridae; genus Craseonycteris; species Craseonycteris thonglongyai. Next base: position 4,831 of record PVKE010038551.1, read on the forward strand.
ACCAAGCATGAGCTATAAATCAGAATTAACAAATGTGACTCAAGTTCTTAGAAGGCAAAACACTTAGAATCATAAACAATATGGCTGTCAGAAATCACAACGAAAGATGCATTTTCCCCCAAATATGTGCACAGATGAAGTGCAAAGAAGTGAGCTGTCAGGAGAGACAAGCAGAAGGAAATCTGTTGCTTGGCCCTTGAAACAAGTTAATTTAGCGTTATAAACCACAGAAGCTTCTTTTTAAAATAGACCCATGTGGAAAACCCAGATGGCCAAACACTCAACCCAAAATTGTGAAAACTAAGCTTCAAAGCCTGAATACAGTCAAGGCATTTTACTTACTTATTGCTGAGCTTTTTTTTATTTTATTTTATTTTTTTTATCATTCTATTTAAGAAGAAAAATTAAAATTATTCCTTAGGAAATCAATATTAGTTCATGCTGTGTTTCTCAATAGAAATCGCTTTGCAGTATTGGTGGGATAAAATAGAGGAAGTTGAACACTTTAGAAATAAATTAGAAAATTACTAAGCATCAGCTCTGGACTAAATACTCTGCTGCTGGGGCTTAAGGTTACAGAAACTTAGCTCTTTAGGGGAATTTCCTAACTCAGTTCCTTGCTAAAGCCAAAAATAATACAATTCCCAGTGATTATTACTAGGTGAAAATCATCCTGGACCATTCCTTCTCCTTTGTCCTTTTTCTTACCATCCAATAAACTAGCAAGCAGTAATGATTTTACCTTTTGAAAGTCTCTTCAACATGATCACTTATTTTACGCACTCCATCAATGCCTACTTCAGGCTATCATAATCTCTTAGCTCAGGGATAGTAATTGCCTCCTGTTTGCAATTTGTCCTTCTCACTACCTCCCAAGAGCCTTTTCACTCTAGAAAATCAGTTTACGTTGGTCTCCTGCTTTAAGTTTCTTAGTGGCTGCCTATAACCCATGTGGCAACATTTCAATTTCTTAGCAGAGCCTAAAGACTCTGTCACTGGTGTTATATCTTAGTCCACACATTTATCCTTTACATAGTGTAGTCTTTTGAATTAGTGACTGTTCTCCCAGATATGCTGTGTTCTTGCATGCTTTCATGACTTTGTGTCTCTACTCCCTCTGTCTGGAAGGACCTCACCCATTTGTCTTCTTTGCAATTTGCTAATCATCTTTAAATTTCACCTGTAGTTCCACATAAAGTCTTCACTGACTACCAGATCCATCCATATGTGTTAACAGTTGAAAACTCAGCATCAAATCTTTGCCCTTTGTTCTGAAGAAGAAATTGTTTGGTCTTGGTAGGAACATCCAGTGACAGGCTATATAAATTACTGAGCACGCTAACAAATCTAATTTTAAAAAGGGAGAAAATTTTCTCTACTGGTTCCTACATAAGAGTGCACATTTATGGGTATCAAGCAGATCCTCTGATATCTTATACTTCAAAAAAAATAAAGAAAGAAAGAAAAACTTGGGGTGGGAGGTGACAAGTATTCGATCCAAGCACAAGTTGGGCACAGTTGATTTTTTTTTTTATGTGAAGTCAGTCACAGAGTAATTGAGGTGAAAAAAGCAGCCACAAGTATTAGAAGTAATGCATAGGAGGTATCTGATACACAGCGATTTATACTATAGATGGAAAGGAAGACTTGCAAACAAATTATATTGCACACATACACATACACACACATGCAATGCTTGCTTTGTACCATTCCAATATACATGAATTTTAGTTATGACTCACAGTGTAGTACTTAAATAACACCAATTTCTCAACAACATGATTTAAATTTTAGTTTCAAAAGTGTATTAACTATAAGTAGATTTGACCCTCTGAATCCAGGGGCTCCATATCTACAGATTCAATCAACTCTGATTTGAAAATATATTTTTTTAAGTTATATTTTTGCTGACATGTAATATGTAGTTAGGTCTATGATGGTTGCATCTGTACTGCATCTATACAGACATATTTTTCTTGTCATCATTCCTTAACAATATAGTATAAAACCTACATACATAGTATTTACATTGTAATATATATTATGCAAATAAGTAATCTATAGATGATTTGAAGTACACTAGAGGTTGTGAGCAAGTTAAATGAAAATACTACACTGTTTTACCTGAGGGACTTGAGCATCTGTAGGTTTCAATATCCATGGGGACTTTTAGAACCAATCCCCTCTGGATACTTGGGGAAGGATAATGGTAACTGAAAAAAACCCCAAAAAACTCCATTGCTAGCTCTCCCATTCACAAATCATAATGTAAATAACACATGTGCATCATGACCAGTGACAAAGGTACTATTTCACTTTTTCCTATGCTGTCAGTTACTGTTCACTGTGCACATTCAGGCTCAGACAACTAAGTAGTTGTATTGCCTCCTTGTCTCCAAATTATAAATCTCTGTGATATTTTACCATATTAATAATAACAGAGGGAATTGGCTAACAAAGATGAAAAAAAAGAAAAGTGATGACATTGAAGTGAAATTCGAACTGAACTTAATTACAGAAGAAATTGGTGACTGTGGGAATGTCAAAACTCCTGCTGTTTGAGAAACCCTAGATAATGTAGCCAGAAGAACTCAAGAAAGGCAAACTTGCTAACATAAATGAGGAAAGAGATTGTAACAAAAAAGGGTGAAGATATCCCTGAGGAAATGATACTGGCACAACTTTGCATTAAAGAGAACTTTGGAGATATTTCATGACATTGAAAGTTCAAAGAATAAGGTGTTAGAAGTTGATTCAAACTGAGACAGAAATATGACCTTTTGCCAAGGCCTAGGTAAGATGTTTGCTCTGTTTTGTAACTTGTACCACGAGAATGAGAAAAGCGGTGTTCAACTACTCATTACCTTTTTGACAAAGAAATAAAACTTTCATTTGCTATGTTTCTAGTGCTTTTAATTCCAGTGTGTTATAAAAATATTCATTTTATTTTGTAAATTTCTGTATACATTTATAAATGACACAGAGACTGTTTAATGTTCTGACAAAAATATTTCAAGATCATGGAACAAAACAATTTTTTCCCATTAAGATCATTTGGCTTGGTTTCAGCCTGCACACTCATTTTATTGTCCTACACTATTGTACAAATTAAGAACTGTCTTTCTTTGTGAGTATATACAATGTAAATATACATAGACAAGTATATATATGTCTATACAGACATTCTATGAGAAAAGATGGTATGGGAGCTGAGTCTACAAGGCAGGGTAATTGCTCTCCAGTCGTAAAAGAGATGAGGAGGGTGGTAGTGGTCATTGCAGACAGATGAATAGCATGTACTGTGGCCTGATGTTTGATGAGGGACAGTGCGTTCTAAAGCAGTTGGGTACAGCTAAGCTCAATGTGCTCAAGGTAAAGAACAGCCAGTGGTAAAACTGAAAAGGTCATCTAATGCCAGGTCTAATAAGGATCTCTCTGCTTGACTAAGGGTTTTGAATTTTATCTTTTAAGTTATGGGAACCTCCGAAGAGTTTTCAGCACATGAGTAACACGATCAGACTTATTTTAGGACATTCATTTGGAGGAGTTTGAAACTTGGATGGGGTGGGATCCTGCAGCTTAAAAACAGGAATATCAGACACTGATTAGATGGCCGAGGCAGTATTATAGCTAAAAATATAAAGAGAGATTGACTTAAGATTCATATGAGAAAGCAATCCCCTCATTTTGCCCTTTGTCATCACTAAAAAACCAGTTTCCTTAAAACTCAATGTTCCTAACATGTCTTAGTAATTGTCTATTTAAAAAGATTGAATAACACACTGTGTGGACTGAGCGATAATCACGTACCTGCACAAATGCAGCTGGAGTGCCTTCCCTGCTGGCTGGGTTGAATACAAGCCACTTTTTCACTGTTCCATTTAATGCACCCTTCCCTTCGTCTCTCATGCATGGACTCCTGGTTGAACACAGCTTTGTTTTCCCTAGCCTGATTAGTAAAAACTTGTTCAGTTAAGATGCTTCATTAACAAATACTGCTCTCTTGTTCCTTTCAAGCTGTCTCCTATGTTTTAATTTACTGGGCAATGCTAATGAACTTAAGAGGGGACCTAATAGTTTCCCTTGGGGATAGAGAATATTAGAAAATTGCCCTGTAAAACATGAGGTAGTACAGACAAAGCAATGCCAAATTCAAATTTTAATGTTACCACATGTCACACAGGTAAGAGTAAGAATGTCACCAAAGTTTGCTTTTTCATACATTAATATTTTAAAGGACTAACAACATTTCACGAATAACTGTATTATTTTCTTTTACATACAATAGGGTTGAAAAATGTAACAAATAAAAGTATTGTCTTTGCATTAGAGATTCCGGCCTCCCAGCCATCATGATCTTAATTTATTTTCAGACTTTTTATATCAGAATTTTGCTTTTTGAATCCAGAAACCAATGTCCTCTCAAAATTGTAAACCTCGTTGAGGGATATTGTTTAGCCTTGTGCATTTGAGTTTTATGCCCTGAGAAAGGAAAGAAACCTGTTTTAAGTGGACATTGTTATTATATAATCCTAGGCTACATCATTTTTCCCAAGTATGTCCTTCAACCAATGTTTTTGTTCTGTCCATACCGACTTTTTATTATTAGTTCTGCCGTTGTATGAGATTATGTTATTTCCTAAGAACATACTCTAATTTTTTTTCTTTGTTAAGGCATTTTCTGTTGTAGTAGATGACAGTTTGTGATTTTCACCGCACACTTGGCAGATTTCCTTATTCCTCATAAAGCACCAGCAATGAATACCAATGATAACTATGTCCCTCTTTAGGCTCTTTCCTAGGCTGATACATCTGGCCTCCTTGAATGGCATTAATTAGAGTCCAGTCACAAAGATAATAATATGCCAAAGCTACAATGCCAGCCTTTCACTCTTTGACCAATTACCTCCTGGCCCTGGGCCTTGTTCAAACTGTGATGAAAACAGCCTGAATGTGTTTACTCATCATTAGAAGTTATAAAAGTACATCAAAAGCTACAAATTAGGTTTCAGAGCTGTTTTTTTTGGTTTGTTTGTTTTGTTTTGTTTTTTGGATAATGAAGAAATGCTCATTCAATCTATATAATAGGGGCATCTTCATATATTAGCGCAGAGAATGATAGTTTTCCATGGACATTCAAAGTGATAATGCATAGACTATTGGAAGTGCAGGCCACATAATTATGCCCACAACTATAATATAACCCTATGGTAATAACCTAAAGTTCTGAACTACAGAAAAATGGGTTAAGAGGGAGTTTTCTGAATGACTGTATCAATCAAACTTCTATTATTTTAATGATGAATGGCTGTATCAGTGAGGTAGTTTCACAACATAATCCTGTCAAGAATGATATGAAAAATAATGGGGCATAGTATGACATGCATTCAGAAAAGGTAAGCACTACTTTTTCAGACTCAAGAAACACAGTACAACATGGTAATCAGGAAAAACTACAATACAGGGTTAGAGTTCTCATGAACCCTGCACCAGATTGAAGAAGAGTCGAAGTGTCACAGATTATAAATTTGGTGGAGAGTCCTCATAGTTCCTCTTCAAATCATAAGCTACATACTTTGAAAAAAATTTTTCTGTATTGACAAGTATACAACCATATAGTTGACATTATTTGCATGTTTGCTGGTGCACATATATATAGATACTGCAAGCATAGGTATACATATAAATTCCTCATATAAGGCTTAGTGAAGTTTTAAATGATTTTATGTCAAGCCCCATAATTTTAATTAACTGATAGTCTTCTGATCATAACTTAATTTTAATTGGCATTTCAAAAAGTATAAAGTACTAGTATGTTCAAAAATACTCTCAGGTAAGGAATGCTGGGCTGGCTCAACAAGTTCAGTGCACGCCTTGCAGCCCAGGGTCTAAGGATCAAGTCCTGGCCCTGGTATGTGTGAACCCATATGCTGAACTAGGGTGAGCTTCCCATGTGGGAGACCTCTGGCTTGTAGGGATGTGCCTCCCATGTTGGAGGCCCTCAGCCCAGTTCTCGCCCTGCACAGCCCCACAACCACCTGTGTGGAATGAAACTATGTCAAAAACTAATGATGTACAGCTATCGAGACTATTCTGGGCCTTCTCCCTTCTCTCGGTCTCTCTCTCTCTCTCTCTCTGTCTCTCTTCATCTTTCTCTTTCAAACCAATAAAATAAATCTTAAAAAAAAATACTGTAAGGTAGCTTAATGGTTAACAAAATGGATTTTGAAGTTACTGCTCCAATATTCCACCACCTGTGTTGGCATGACAGTTTTGCCAAGGGCCAAGTAAGAACAAGGGAATCCCACCTCCAACAGGAAGTAGGGGTCAGCAAGGACAGCGAGGACCGCCTGAGAACGCCTGTCACACCACCCTTAAATCTTGAATATTTTGTGTCCTCATTCAAATAAAATCCTAAACCTCTTTGTTCTTCAGGGCAGCTGTTCTTCTGCACCTGCCTGCTCTCAAACTGCTTTAAGAGTGTACTGTACTATTTCTTTCCTTTTAATAAACCCACTGCTTGCTTGGCTTTATTTGCATGACTTATCAGTATGTCCTTGAATTCTTTCCTGAGACAATACTAAAAACCTGTTCTCTGGTAACAATAGTATGGCATGCTAAGGCTCCTTTCTGTTCCTCTGGGTCCCACTTGCATTGTCCCTCTGTGACCTACTTGCTTTGTTCCTTCTTGTTCTGAAAAGCCTGCATCATTTTAAGTGAAAGTGAAATCAGAAAGGATGGAAGAGAGGAAAACAATTACAGAATAGAAGAGAGAGCCAATGGCCGAAGAAACAACCCTGCATTTGACTGCTCTGGAATCAAAGTAACCCCAAATATAAAGAGATAAAGAAAAGATGGCGGGACATGCAATATTACAGGAACGCCAGCCAATCAGAGCATTGCAATAATACCGTACCTGCCATCGCTACCAGAAAGTTAGTTTTTACTGGGAGGGAGAGTTGAAATGACTGTCCATTGTTTGGGAATTTCCCACTGCCCTTTATAGATCTTAACCCCTTGCCTTTGAGAAGGGTAAGCCCTCTTTGAAGCTCATTTAAGCCATGGATCTACAGTACCCTTTAAACAGCTTTCACTGTGCCTTGAGTCACAAACAAAAGCTAATTTATCCATTTTTTTCTGCCATGCTGTTCTCAGGAAGTGTTTGTTTTTTAATTGCTGAGCTAGGCTTCATTGGATATAATTGAACAGCTACCTGATTAGGGGGCACAGGCTGAGAATAGCAGGAGCTAGCTGTCAGGGGTCTCCCACACTTTTCAGTGGGCTCCCCTGCCTGCTTTCCCCCTGCCGGGGTGAATGGAGTTGAACCATTGGCTAAGACCACCTTGACCAGTGAGCAGGAGGACAATAAGTCCCTTTAACTGAACCAGCCAGTCAGCAGCAGGAAATTAGTCTGCCAAGAGTGTCTCTTTCAAGACCGAATGTTAACTGAAAGCCTCAAATTTCAGGGATTTTATTAAATGTCAGAATGACCCCTTCTTTTCACCCCCTGCAAAGATCTGCAGCCCTTCTGAGAGACAAAGGCAGTGCTCCCGGCTGCTTGCTTCATTCCTGCCTCTCCACTGACATCCTTGAATTGGGCAGATGCCACGAAAAGGGATCTTGTTTCTACTCATGAGAGGCCTGGGGACAGGAATTGTTCACACGGAAGGAAAGAGACCATTTTCAGTGAGCATTCATCTTTGCCATTGTCACAGTTACACTTCTGGCAACTAAAGTTCGTCAGTATCTGAAATACAATCATTTTGCACTGCACGCAGCTGCACCCGCATAATTTTGCAGACAGCTTTCAAAACATTATAGGCAGAAACCTCTCAGCTCACTCACACAGTTTTATTTGTACTTCTCACATTGGCTAAAGCACAGGTCCCTATCATTTCTTCCTCATACATCCTAAGATGACAGAATTTTAGAATTGGCGAGGGTATTGTTTCTGGAATAGCCTATTTTCATGGAACTTACTTACTTAGGATAGCAATAGTAAGAGTATAACCTTATGTGATTTAAGATGCAAAGAATAAGGTTAAGTGAGTTTTTGACTTAGTAGATTGCATCTTTTAGCTTCTATCTCACAACTCTTCCTGGATAACATGAAGGTGGATGACACCGATAGCCACAAAAAGCGAACAATCTAGCCGTATCTTGAGCTCTGGTTAGTGGGAGCATTGTTTTCTACAAGTGAAATGCATTTTGGCATGAAAAGATAGCATAGCATCTGTATCTGTTAATGTTGGGTGAAACATGGCCCCATAGAGCACCCAAATAGGAAACATTTGCCCACTACTTCCCATGGGAAGCTTTCTTCTTGTAACATCTTGAGAAAATAAATTGGGAAAGGGAAATGTGTCCTGCAAAGGTGAGACCTATCTGTTCCTCTGGGATCACCCTTACATTTCATTACTGTCCTCAGGACCAGCTCCAGAGTTTGCAGCACCTAGTGCAAAATGAAAATATAAGTCCCCTTGTTCAAAATCATTAAGAATTTCAAGACAATGACAAGAGTCATAAAGCAAGCACGGGGACCTATTTGACTACACATGTCTCACATCCAAGAAACGCCTTGACTATGCTGGTACATTTCTGTTAAGACCCTTGAAGGGCAGCATTCTTTGTCAAATTGAAACTGCACAACTTATTGTCACAAGAGAGGAGAGGAATTTTAGAGAAAAAAGTCTATAGAATTGGCATCATTTAACAGTATCATTTCATGTTACTTTTAATTTGGCATTGGCTTCATTCAATAAATAAGCCCTCTTGATTTTCACTCCTCTTTATGTTGGCGGGTATTAGCTCTAATTATAAGTTTCTGGACCTACTAGTTTAACTTACACTCCTAAACTAAAATTAAGTTTGTGCATTTTCGTTCTCTAGAGAACAAAATGTCTTTTTTCCTCTGATACAAGGTTCACCCCCTCTCAATTCTAATTTGGTTCCTTTAATTTTAAGCATCCTTTCTCTTTTTTCAGTTTTCATTAACATTCTATCTGAAGTGGGGTTTCTCAAGCATTTGTTGTTTTTATTTTACTCCTATGCAGCATTTTTAGAAAGTTTTTACCCTAAACACATCCTCCATGAAATTCTAATACTACACATATACTACTATCTGTTGTTGGGAAGGAAGAAATTTTATCTACCCTTCTAGGTTCTTTGGCTGGTCTCATGATTAAGTCAGATTAATAGTAGACAACAACCAAATTTAATTATACAGGTACATATGAGAATCTCACATATACAAGAGAGTCAGATAGAAATGTAGAATAAGGTGTATATGACATCCCGGCCCAAGGAATAAGGTGCTCTGAGGTTTGGGAATAAGATAGCAGGGCGTTTCACAGGATAAAAACAGCAGATGTTTAGTAAATAGAAGTTTGCCTTGCCCTAAAGATAGGTCATAAAAAGTTATTTCTGGTAATAATTCTTATTATGGGAAGGGCCACTACTTAAATTTTTTTAAGATGGTATTTCATCTTTTCTTATAGCTGAGTAATTTTCCATTGTGTAAATGTACCACGACTTCTTTATCCAGTCATCTATGAAAGGACACTTCGGTTGATTCCATGACTTGACCACAGTGGACAGTGCAGTGATTAACATTGGGGTACATATCATTTTGTGCACTAAGGTTTTCAAGTTTTGGGTGGTAGATTCCCAGAAAGGGATTGCTGGGTCATATGGTAATTCTATTCTTAATTTTTTTTTTAAATATATTTTTATTTATTTATTTATTTTTATTTTTGACAGAGAAAGAGAGAGAGATACAGAGACAGAGACACAGAGAGAACTGAACTGGGGGAGCTCCCAGTTCAGCATATGGTTCCACACGGGCCGGGGCTGGGATTCGATCCCTGGTCCCTGGCGCTGCAAAGTGAGCGCTTAACCCACTGAGCCATCCCGGCTTCCCCCTATTCTTAATTTTTAAAGGAACCTTCATACTGTCTTCCATTGTGGTTGTAAGCAAAGTAAGTCAAACTAAAAAAAATCAAGTGCCGTATGACTTCACTTATAGGTGAAAGATAAAACTGAACGTAACAAAGAAACAAAACAATAGTTTAGTGGTTACCTGAGGGTAAGGGGAATGGGGGTGTGGGGGTAGGGAAGAGGGAGGGGGCATCAAATATATGGTGATGGAGGGAGAACTGACTCTGGGTGGTGAGCATACAATGCAATACATAGAAGATGAAATGTAGAATTGTACACCTGGAATCTATATAATTTTTACCAACCAATGTCACCCCGATAAATTTAACAATTAAAATATATATATATTGGGGAAGCCGGGATGGCTCAGTGGGTTAGGCGCTCACTTTGCAGCGCCGGGGACCGAGGATGGAATCCCGGCCCCAGCCCGAGCGGAACCATATGCTGAACTGGGAGCTCCCCCAGTTCAGTTCTCTCTCTGTCTCTATCTCTGTATCTCTCTCTCGCTGTCAAAAATAAAAATATATTAAAAATATATATATATACCGTATATATATTTGTTTGTTTTTTAGGGGGAGGTAGAAGATTTTCTTTCAAGGCCTCAAGTGCCCTCAGCTCACAATCATCCAC